>JANBTS010000104.1:0-26350 GCA_027578955.1 Coemansia sp. RSA 1250
GTTTGTTTTGTGGGCGTGCACGGTTCTGGTGGCAGAATGGTTTGCTGCTGGTTTGGGTCGTCGTTCTCTAGCTCGCTATGCAAGCGCTTCTTTGGCGCTTTGCTTGTAGCGCCTGCTGGCTTGGTGCTCTTGGCTTTTCTCGCCATTTGATACAAATTACAAAATGCAAAAATAGAAATAGAAATAGAATAATATCAACAAAAATTATATTGTTTATGTAGCAACCTCGATCTCTGGATTTAATCACATGCTTTTTTTTTTGGCTCCGCAGCAGAGTTCTAATTATGCAGGTCCACGGTTCGCGAGCTTAAGAGGGCTCTGAATATTAGTGCAGTTGCAGCTGGGAGCGCTGTGCTCGTTCGGCGATGCTAACTCTGACACCAGCTTTAAATACTTAGAAACAAGCGATATGGCAGCAGATCACTGGTGAATACCAATTCATGAAAAGTTCAACACATAGTCGTTTCATAAAACAATAAAAACTTAAGCTGCTGCATTCTGGTGTTCAGACCGATGGGTCACTTCGTAGTCCACATGCACATGGCAACGGCCCACTCCAGGCATCCGTTCGTACTTTTCCTGCAGCGATTCGGCCACATCATGCAATGTCACCAGCGGAGTTGCTGGAGGCATAACTATATCAACTTCGACAAACAGCTTGGCACCCGAATGATAGGCAACAATACGATCAACTTTTTCGATACGTGGGTCATGAGTCAGCGCAGTGAACGTCAGTACCTGGAGCAAACGCGGATCTGCACGAATGCCCACAATCAATTTGATCTGATCCCAGGCCTCCAGTATCCATGAGCGCAAAATCATCAGTGCAATAATCAGCGAGCCCAGGGGGTCCATCCACGGCATCACATGCTTGCCAACCACCGCCATGGTCAAGCCAAACGCATTGACTATTACGTCGTTGCGGTGGTCTGTCATCAGCACATGCGCTGCATGGTACTCGCGCAGCGAATAGCAGTACCAGAACAGCACTACTTTGGCCAGCAGTGCTGCTACTACGCAAGCAGCATCGTATATGGAGAGGTTGTTGGGCATGCTTTCTGCCGCTACCAGTGCTGCAATAGACTCCGCCAGCAACGCCACCGAGAACGTGCCCATCAGCACGGCAAAGATAATGACGCCAATGGTCTCTAGCTTAAAGCGGCCCGACGGGTACAGCGAGAATCGGTCGTTGCGGCGTGCTGCTGCAGATGCCAGCAGCAGAATTATTGACGAGAGCAGATCCATGGATGCCTCGCTCATCGTGGCAAACAGCGCCAGCGACTCTGACGATACTGCTGCGTACAGCTGTGCTATTACCACCAGCACATTCACCACCACTGATACCTGCACTGCCCGGTCCACTTGCAGCTGCCGCCGCCGCCGCTGCTCCGACTGTGCCTCCAGCACATCATCAGTGTGCTGGCGATTGACTCCCAGCAGCTCCTCGATGAGCTCGTTCTGCTGCTCGTAGAACGCTGCCACTTTATGGCCCTTTTGCTGCGAGATCATCCGTAGCTCCTCATCCCCTACTTGTGCTGCAATAAATTTTGGCACCAGCGTTGCTTCCGCCCGCGTAACATTTGATGATGCCGCTTCGCTGTGCCCCACACTGATGATTCGTTGGCATCGCGAGCACGGTGATGCCACGGTACCTGGGCTACTTAGTAGTGATGTTTCCTCTGTTGCTGGCTTTGCTGGCGGAATCGCTCCGTAGTTGGCAACGGCTGTGGTTGTCAGTGCCGTGCTTTTCTCCGGCTGCTGCTGAGGGCAATGTTGCTCAGGTATCTGCTGTGTAGATTCCGTCTGCTCAGGTAGTTGCACCGGTGGCTGCTGTTCAGATACCTTTTGCCTGTCTGTGCTTGTAGTCATGTCATTATCGTTAGGTTTCGTTTTGGGCAATGTCTCAGTTGCAGTGTTGGGCTGAGACACAGTTGTAGTCTGCTCTGCTGCCTCTGGCGTGTCAACAACTGGCTGTTCTTGAGCAACACTCTTTGAAGCGCTGCTCTTTGCCACAGACCGACTCTTGTGCGACTTTCTCTTCTTCCCTTTACCCCCCATTTAGATGCAAATACAACAAAATAAAGAGAAAAAAAAAGAATGAAAATGCACGCTAACATAATAATCCGCATTGATCAAGACAAGATCAAGCCGAAAGCAAAACAAACCAAAATTTTTCTCAATGCCACTGCATAGTGACGTCTGCACAATAGGTGCAACAATATATATACATTAAAAAACTGGCTGTAACATTTCTACTCTGTAGCGGCCACCTCATGCGTATCGCCACCATATAGCTTGCGACGGAGATCTGCAAAAGTGCCAATTTGCGTATTCTCAAATGAGCCACATTCATCCACGCCACTACTGTCATTGCCAAACTCGTCAAAGTATGTGTCCGAATGCCGTGGAGATGGCGTCAATGGTGACAGCAGCCCTGATGACAGTTTAATAGGGTTGTTTGCCAGGGTTTCTTGCGACAAGTCCAGGTCCAATGCCGGGGCAGCCGATAAGGGGCGAGCACGGTTTTGCTGCATCCGATGCTTGCGCTCAAAGACAAAGCTGCTTGAAGGGCATAGAGTGCGTGGGCTTGTCAATGGTGTCATGCAGTGGTCGAATAGCTCGCAAAGTGCCTCGCGTTTTAGATCGGGGTCGGCACACTGGACCGTCCCTGTCGATAGCTGTAAGGAAGTCCGAGAAAGCATAGAGTTTCTGGCAGATTTCGTAGGAGAGCCAGCCATAATGGAAAAAAGGAGAAGTTAACAGGAAAAAAGTGGTTGGAGGAAGATAAAGTCTCGCTTGCGATATTTAAGTGCTGGGAAATCCTGGTGTGTGACAAAATATCTCTCTTGAAATCTCAAAGAGGGGATTGGGAAAATGGAAAAATCTCCCCTTTTTGAGTAACTGTGAGCAACCAATGCCACGCAAGCTGACGCATATTTTTTTCTCTCTACACCGGCCCAAAAAGAGAACATCACTGTGACTGTGAGAAAAAGGATTTTTCTCTTTTGATTTCAATACAAAAATAGACGGTGCAATTGATAATGATTGTTAATTGCGCTGTCTATGAAATAGACCGCCAGGACTGAATATGACAAGCAGGCATTGTACTATATTCCCTTGCAAGCCTGCATCTGTCTTTCTGCATTTCATTTCGGAAATAATCAAATTACCTCTCTCGCGATTGACTACCGCAAAAAATTTTACTGTTCCAAATATCTTGAGATACTTGTTCCGGCACGCACTTTGTGTGTCAGGCGGGCGTTAATTCGCGCAATCTGGGGCCGGCGAGTCCTCGGTTCGAGGCTTCTTGCGCGAATTGGGGGGATATTTTTAAATCTATTCCAGGACGCGTTGGGTTCACGCAAGGCGCTCTCTCTAAAAACCTTCCATAGTGTATATCTTGCTTTCCTTCGCTTTCGTCCCAGAACACTAGGCACGGGATCCATTGTGAATTAAATTAGGCTCACACCCGCTTCGCTATTGCTCCCGCATATTCCTAGGCGGGCCGTACCCGCTTTTCTAAGCGGACTTGCAGTTCCTGCTGCAATGACGGCTGCGTCACTTCCATGCGGGAGACATTCTTTTTTTATTTATTCTGAAGTTCTACCAGACCGCTGATAATGTCAAAGAGCCGCGACTTGCCGGCCTTGCCCATGTCACGCGTAAATGCCGTCTGGCTGTCGAGCGCAGCAATGACCCGGTCCATCCGGTCAGTCCAGGGCTGCAGCACCGCAGCCAAGGTTTTGGCAGCCTGGCCATTGTTTTCAAGCGCCAGCTCGCAGCTGGGAGAATCCATAACCCACTGGATGCGAGCCATGCCCGTCAGCAGCGCATACTCCACAGCCACCCGCGTCCAAGCAGCGTTGGCAACCCGGAGCTGCAAGACAAAGCTGATGGCGCAGTTGGCCGGGTCCAGCCGAATCAAATGCTCCACGCCCTCGTTTAATGCACAAATTGAGGCACGCTCTTTGAGTTTGATCTGGACCCCGACGATGTCCATAACTATTTGCGGCGGTAGGGCCAGGATGCGCACAAGCACGCCGGCCCGTTGCCGGATATTGGCCGGCTGCTGCTTGAAGGATTCTACGAGATGCGTGGCGGCTGCTTCGGTTATGCCGTTGGGCGGACGGGTCAGTGGCACGATACGGACGTCTAGCTCGGCATGCATGAGGTCCTCAGGGATCGTAAACATATCAGACATCATCGACTGCACAGTCGTCTCGTCGTCGGCAGTAAATGTCTCGTTGCTGGCTGTGTTTTGGGAATCGGCAGCTTGCGGCTGTTTAGCTGAATCCGTCTGCTTGCTGTCTTGCTCTGGCTGACTGCGTCCGTGGGCCACGCTGGCCTGCACCAAAAACTCGCACCTTACTGATTCGCGAGCTCCTGTAAAGGCAACAATCATGACCTGCCTGCTGCCACCAGCACTGGCGGCGTCTGAATCGCGGTCACTCATAAACACAAGCTTTTCTCGCACGCCAATCAGTGGTTCACGCAGCGCAGATGGCTCGGAGCTGATTTCCTGGGTGCGAGCAATGGCCATTTCCAGCTGATCGCGCACATGCACGGACTGCACGAGCCACCGCATCAGAGACCGCAGCACCGGGATCAAGTGTGTCTTGGAGCATATCACGGCTGAAGGCGGCAGGACCAGAAACGATGGGACGCGGGCTGAAGACTGGCGGTTAAAGGACTTGCGGATCTCGTGGAACAGCCGCTCTGCCTTGGTGGCATCCGGTCGCAAGCAAAACAGGTTGCGTTGGAACTGATGCGACTTTGTCTGGGCGTCAACCGCAGGGTTCTCGCTGTTCGGCTGGCTGTCGGCTTGCGGAGCTACGTCGCGCAGAATTGCCTCCATTCCGCGCTCCAGCCGCGCCCAGTTGAAGCGAATTGCTCGGGACATGGCGTCCAGCCAGGCTGCAAACAGCGGGATTGGCTCGGTTGTCGCGGTTACCAGCGGCTCTGGAGCCACAGATCCGCCGCACCGCACTGGCGCCAGTGCCTGCACGGCATCGGCAATGCAGTACATTTCGCGCGCCACCAGCTTCAAATCAACCACATAGCGCGAATTAAACACCAGCCGAATGTTATCCACTGCCGTGTACATATGCATGACGCTCAGCCCACGTACAGACCCAAACGCGCCGCTGATGTCTTTGGTCATTGCCGACAGCCGCTGAAACACCACATACGACTGGTCCTCGAGATCAGACTTGGTTGCTTTGCCTGACTCCAAAAGGCTTTTGATCTGGAACCGAATCAGCGGGTCTGAGCCCAGCTGCAGCGACGGCACGAGCACCCGAGTGTTGGGCTCTGCCGAAATAGACCCGATGATGTGGTGAATCGGCATCAGCTGCACGATCGTTGACAGCGCAGCTAGCGGATTGCCTGTCAGATTCAGCTGGTCTTGCAAGCGACTCAGCCACCGCGATAAGCTTACAGATATCTCAAAGCCCATACCGCGAGACTGCAGATCCGGATCGCGAGCTCCCGATGCGAGAACCCACGGCCAAGTGGACGCAATGCGCTCGATCCGGTTGGTACGCGGATCCACATCGGCCAAGGTCAAATGAAACGTCACGTCGCCGCTCGTAGTGCCCTCAAATGGACGCGGCACACAGCAGGAAATAGACACAAAGCACGAGCCAATGCACTGCACCACCAGCTCTGCCGGCTGCCGTCCCAGATCCAGCGCGCCACGCGTCGCAGCCACAGCACTGGTATATGGCCCCGAGCCAAACGGATAGAACGCTATTGTGGATGCCAGCACTCGGCGTAGGGTCCGTTGCTCCCACGCGTACATGTGCCGCCCTATATGCGTCATAAGGTGCTGCTCGGACCAGTCCCGAATAAGGCTTTGAAGAGCCCGGTTCACCTGCCGGTACACCAGTACTACTTTGCTGTAGCTGTGATCGGCGCACTCGTCGCCGCTCTTGCGGTGATATCCGCCGTCCGCCTCTGCATGCGCTCCAAAATGCACTGCATCTGAAAACGCCCGTGATACTGGGCCAGGAAGTCTGTCGAGAGCCACCGGGACTGATGCTATTACCTGGCATGGAATCACATGGCGGCCAATAAGTGGACGCGCTCCTGCATTGGACAGGGCGCTGTAGGGCATGTTTAGCGCTGCTGACGACACTTCTGCCCGCAACGAAGGGTCCAGCTCGTCAGAGGCCACGCGTACAGACACCATGCGACGCGCCTCGTCTGGAAGCACGCCCTGGCTGGCGACATGCCAGTTGATGGGCGATGCACGCATCAGGCCGCTTATAGGAATGTACAGCACCGGCACTTGCTCGTCCAGCTCATACAGTCCCATTCTGTCCAGCTCCACTACCGATAGCTCCTGCGACACCGCTGCCCGGTGTCCATGCGGTGATGTCGAGAATGACGGCAGCCGGAAGCTGTAAGGGATCTTCCACTGCGTCAACTGCGTCTGTAGCAGCCGTAGAGCCAGCCGAGCCCTGCACATGGATGCCAGTGCATTCAGATAATCAAGTGTAATGCTGGTGCGGCCAGTCAGCATGGCATCTACTTGTTCGGTGATTTCACGTTCGCCTGACCCCACCACGCTACTGCTGGCATGAGCGCTGTGGCCGCGAATGCCGCCGCGCAAACTGTCGCTGCTGAACGCGTCTCGCTCTAGCTTGCTTTCGGCCAACAGCCGCCGTGCTACAGATGAAAACAGACGGTCCACTTGCAGCGCGATAATTTGGCTTACAGACTGCAGCAGCCGGTCTGTTGGGTGCGGATTGAGTAGAATCAGCCGGAACTGCAGCCGGTCGGTCATCACCACCATCAGGTACCACTCGCCCTTGGCGCTGCCTGCCTGCTCCTCTACGCCCTCGGTCCCCTCAATCATGTAAAACCGAATGCGGCTGAGCGGGTTCTCGGAGCCGGCCACTTCACGCACCAGCCCATCTGCTTCCTGCTGGGATATCCGCAGCGGGAAGTTGGCAGCTACATTGGACGAGTTCTGCTGGTGCTGCTGTGGTTGAGACAAGTGCGCCGGAGTATCTGCAAAGGACACAGATCCTGGAAGCACAAAGCCGGGTAGCACTGGCGATTTCATCTCGTGCTGTGATATCTGTGGACGCAGGCCCAATGATCTATATACCAGGCAGTCCAGATCAGCCAAGGCCAAGCTGGACCGCATATCCACCAGCAACGCTGCAACTCTCCACGGATGCCGATTGAGCTGATTTGTAAGCTGCTTTACCATTGCTTCGCTAAGCGACGTGTTGACTGCCACTACGTCCGATGCACGCACTGCCAAACGCCCCGTAAACATGTCCACGGATATATCGACTGCGCCTTCATCCTCCCGATACCACGCCCGTAGTACTGGGACTGCCGTGCATTGCTGTATCTCGCTGGCATCAAGCTCGCATTCTCTTTTTGACACTCCCGATGCGCTGATAAACAGCAGCTCCACTGCAGACTCTGCAAATAGCTGCGACTGTACCAACAACGAGTGCAGCGACTTTAGAATCGCTCGTGCGTGTTGCCAGGTAGCCTGGCGCAAAAGTTGCTCGGTGTTGACGGCAGTTGGATCCAGCACTAGGTCAAAGTCGCTGGCTTCAGCATCGGCAGCGCTGGCGATCAGCTCGTGCGCATGCGATACTGTCCGCGACCATGACTTGGACTGCAACAGACCTGCATGTGCTGTCCATGCAATTGACAAGCCGAGCTTGGGAATCAAGTTGCGCCGATCCTGCTCGAGAAGCTCAAACTCTGGATCGTCTTCCAGCTTGGAGTCTGATACTGCCGGAGCGTGAATTGGCCGCGGCACTGGCAATGCACATAGCCGGAATACAATCGAGTTGCTTTTGTCGCTGTGCTGCTCCTGGCTGGGTGAGTCTGCGGTTGCTGCTGCGCGCGATGATGTCCAGTAGCGCAGGACAAGCACCGAGCGGTCCGGTGCTCCCATTTCGACTTGTAGCAGATTCTCCCAGCGTGCCCGCCGCAAAGCCGCTGCCTGTTTCAGCATGGCCTCCAGCAGCACCATCAGACACTGCTGATGCATAAAGTCGTATAGCTGGGCGAGCTGTGGCGATGAAGGGCTAGCTGCTGCGTTGTCTTGAGCATTGCTGGCCTCAATAAGAATATGCTGTGCATGATCGACAATCTGCCAAGTATTGACTGTTATTTGCTGCTCATCCGAAAGAGCCTTGTCGCCAGCCACTAGCACCTTGACATTGACCACATGCCAGGGAATATTCTCTTCAAACTGCAGCAAGGTCAAGGCAGCCTCGAATTCCCCCGGAACTGTAAACACTATGCGGCCATTAGCAATCGTATATTGGCGCATAGCCACCGGCAACCGCTCTCCACGCAAAATGCGGCTGCGGATAATCCCATCTATAGCAGCCAGGGTCTCCCGCAGCTGGCGCTTGGTCAGTCGCGGCGGCGGAACCGCGCGCTTTATCGCCACTGGTAGTCTCTGATACGACCCGGTGGTCAGGATATCAACCGCGTTGCCTACGTCGTAGTTGCGCATACGCACGTTGGGCATGGACAGGAACGTGGCGTAGATGCTATCCACTGCATATTCAAAGTAGCGGTTTTGCGAGTCCAGATAGGCGATGACGTTCTGGCACTTTTGGATCTGCGGCGCATGCTTGGCCCAGCGAACCAGTGCCAAAAGCTTGGATAGCAAGTCCGTCATATGGTCCGTGTATTTGAGGATTTCGGCACGCCGATCTGTCTCTGAGCGTGCCGGCAGCGTATCAACCAGAGTTACCAGTTCTGTGTACGCGTACGTTATCAGCCGACTGATAGTTAGGCTCAGCGGGATCATTTTTGCGTCTATTTGAGGCAAGTCCTCGTCTAGTTGCTCAGAGCCGTCGTCTCCGCCACCGTTTCCGTTCTGTGAGGGGCGCTCTGGGTGGTTGCGGTTGGGCTGCTGGGAACTGTCGCCGTTGTGGCCAGCCTCATTGGGGAGCTGCTGGCCGTGTGTGTTCATGCTGCCGTTGGCAGAAAAGCCAAAGTCTGCGGAGTTTGACAGGGTTTGAGAAGGGCTGTTGGAATCTGAGAGCGATGTTGACGGCACACGCTGCGCTGCTGGCCACATTAGAAAGATAAATGATGCAAGAAAAGAATGAGTTAACAAAGAAAAGCCTGTTTGCTGCCTTGAGAAATTGGGCCAATGTAACCACACACACGAAGATTTGCAGCAAAGAGAATAAAGAAAAAAAAAGAGGCTCATGAAAATTCGCGTCGAAGACACTTTAATTGAAGGGCTATGATTGGTTGTAGAGAAATTTTTGTTCTTTTCTTTCTTTTATTCCTAATTTCATGACAACCTTGGTAGAGAAACGCGCACGTATCGACGATGCAGGCAGCACGCCAGGCCGGGTGCAGCTGAACCGAGGATATTTTGACGAGCAGTTTATCTCAAAATTCCGCCAGGCGTTTACGGATCAGTCGCTGGAGCACAGCCTGGATATCAGCGCCGACAAAAGTAGCTGCTGCCATGGAGAGATCACAGCCCAGCCTTTCCATACGGGTCGGTTACACGAGATATTCTCCAGAGAATTTCTACGCAGTCTTAAAGACGAGCTGGGGCAGCTCACATGGCACGAGCGGTCCAATGATCTATACTCGTTTTTTCAAACAGATGATCTGGCGCTGAATGGGAACGCAAATATCAAGGCACTGCGTGACTATTTGTCTGGCGAGGAGTTTGTAGGCTTTATGGAGCAGATAACGGGCGTGCAGCTGACGCGTGGGTACCTGGATCTGGCAGCACAGCGGTACAAGGCAACGAACCATCTGTTGTGCCATGACGATGACGTGCAGCGGGGCAAGCTGACTCGCAAGATCGCGTATATTATCTATTTGACTGAGGAGTGGGCGGAATCGGATGGTGGTGCGCTGGGGCTGTTTGCTGCCAATGATGACGGACACCCTGCCAATGTAGTAACCAGAATGCTGCCCAAGTTCAACTCTATCGGGTTCTTTTTAACCGGCCAAGGCTCGTTCCATACAGTGGAGGAAGTGTATAATGGAGAGAGATGGTCAGTTACTGGGTGGTTCTACGGGCCAGTAGACGATACTGAAGAAGCGGTAGAGCCGACGCCGCTATCGTCATCTGTAATTGCCCAACCACAGCCGCTGCTGGAATCCGCGGCTGAACTGAGCAAATGGATCAACCCTGACTACCTGCAAGCAGACACACAGTCCCGGATTCAAGAAGCGTTTCTTGAGCAAAGCAGCATGGAGCTATGCGGCTTTATCTGCCCGCAAGCATTCAGCACTATAGAGAGCGAGCTTAACGATTCCATTTGGGTTCAGGCACACGAGCGGGGCCCCGCACACTTGCGCAGCTATCTTGAGCTTGATCCGGATGCAGCTCCAACACTGTCCAAGCTGCTAGAGTTTCTGAGATCCAAGGCATTTGCAGAGTTTTTAACCGCATCGACGTCGCTGGAGCTTTCGCAGGTTTCGCAGCAGGTTAGGCGGTTTGACAGGGGCCATTATACGCTGATACACGACCAGGCTCTGGAGCCCCTGGGATTGGACGTGGTTCTGTCGCTGGCTCCTGGCAAGTGGGATGACGGCTGGGGCGGCACCATGCATTACATTGCCGACAAGGACGAGCTGCTGCAAATCAGCCCCAAGGCCAACTCGCTATCGCTGGTTATGCGTGACGAAGGAACCTTGCGGTTTGTCAAATATCTCAACCATACCGCTGAAGCCTCGCGGCAAGAGGTATCGATGGTGTTTATAGAAAAAGAATGATACAGAAAGAATAAACAGGTTACTTTTTCCAGAGCCATACTGGGCGAGTGTGCCGCTGTACTGGTGCGGTAAGAGGCGCGGCTGCAGGCTGCAAGTTGACACGAGGAGTTACGGGCTGGCACGCGGGAATTACTGGCGTGTTTTGAGAGCTATGGCGGCGCTCTTGAGCAAACTTGCCGGCATTGATGATGATCTGATCCAGCTCGCCCAGCGGCTGCCTGTCACCTCCTTTGACACGCCTTCTTTTGGTATTTGTGCCTTCGCAAGCCTTCTCGTTCGTCCGCTTGCTCGATTTGCTATGTACAGTGGCAGCAGGCTTCTTTGCGCGCAGCAGCTGCAGACCGTCGTTTAACTGTGCCTCCAGCATCTGGTTGGTCCCTAGCAGCACCTGCTCACGGCTTTGTGCCAGCGCCAGCTGCGTTTTCAGCTCTGTGCACTGCCGGGTAAGTTCCGCGTTGATTTTTTCCAGCTCTCCGACACTCTGGCTGCGCGCAACAAACAGCGCCTTTTTGGTTTGCTCAAGGTCAGCACACTTTTCTGCCATCTCGCTGATCTGACGGTCCTTGGCCTTTAGCGCACTGTAGGCCTCGGCAAGCAGCTTTGCGAGCTCTTCTGCTTGCCGAGTCTCCGGCTCAGACGTTGCTTCAGTTTGCACGCCCCTGTCCTCTGTGGGCTGTTCAGCTAGCGCATGCTCGCATGCAGCACTCACCTCGTTTGTCAGCATCATAGACCGCTCCAGCGACTCCATTATATTCTGTGCCATTGACGCAAATGACTGCTCGCAACCTGCGGATAGCGGAAGAGGCGGCCGCTGATAGCTCCCGTCTTGCTCCTCCATTGCGTTTGCCAGCAGCATCATTGCATTCACTGCAGCGCGGTTCTGAGCCTCCTCCTCATGTGGTTCTTCCGATATGGCCTTGACAAACATCTCTGTCATATCAACACTGTCGTGCAGCTCATCCCCATCCTCATCTGTCGAATCAACGCAGACTAGCTCGTCATCGGCTTCCTGCCATTCCCTGCAGGCGCTCTGCCACGCCTTCTGGATATCTTCTGGGCTTTCATCGCTATCGTCGCTGTCGCTGTCGTACTGCTCGTCCATGCTTTCCGGATCGCAGTCAAGCACGCCGTGCTCCCGCATCCACTCGTCAAAGTCCACACCCGACAGCGTATGGTTTGCATCACTCTCATACCCGTTTTCCCTCTCTGCCAGCGCCGACATTCCACGCAAAAATAAATAAACAAAACAAAAAAGTTTGCTGTCCCTAAAAATCAGCCCCTGATTACCTTGCTTCTGAAAACTGACTAGGCCCTAAATTGCGGATCCAGCTCCGCCCGTCGCTCTATCCGCCAGTGCAAATAAAAAAATCCAAAAATAATGCTCTCTACAGGGGTCGAACCTGTGACCTACGCGTTATTAGCACGTCGCTCTAACCGACTGAGCTAAGAGAGCTCGCTTGGACGTCGCTCTTGTCATCCGGTTTTGAGGGATCGGCTCAGCTCACCAATTGTTTTCTAGCACCTGCTCTGCGCACTGTCCAGAGGGGATGACCGGCACGGGCAGCCCAACTCGAGATGCTATAATAAAAGAGCGCCAGCAGCCGTTGTATGCTGCTCTTTATATATTGAGTTGGCCATCGATTACCTGAGGCCCTCAACCTGAGATACAGCCAGAAGAGCCGAGGCTGTGCATTGACTTATTATGGTAGATCGGCTGGGACAATCTCTACGTTGTCATGCAATGGGTTTCACAGATAACCCATGCATGTCCTTAATTCTTTTTATTGAGCGCATTACAGCGTTCGACAGATAACTCAACCATCTGTAGCCTGCACAATGATCTCCCAGTGCCAAAGCACCGCTATTGTAATATCTAGCAATTTAACACGTCATTTAGCTCCTATAATAGCCCAAACCAGTAGCCACTATTTGCCAGCACAAGCAAAGGGATATCTGTTCCCAGTCTAAGTACACTATCAACGTTATAATCCCCAGCAAACTTTTAACTTTAAAATTCATGGCTATTAACAAGTCTACATATGGATGTATTATATACATCAAATCAGCTAAATGCGCACCACCAAGCCAATTGAATGGAGAAGGATCTAGAGCAAGCATCTGGTATTTATACAAAGGCGTTCTGCCAGCAGAAGAAATTGGACCTGAATTCGGGTCTATATCAGTTTGATTCAGCTGGCAGACGTTCATGTGGTACCTATAGATGGAGAAGTGTCTCTAGGAGTGTTAAAACCCAATCCAGGGAGATTTGAATTGTTGTGATTCTTGTACATACTCGCACACAGAAAGATTATTCCAGGAGCCATTATGTGCAATGACATAACAAACCATGTTCAGAGACTCCTGTTGCCACTCTGGATTTGCAGGTATAATAAGCAACTATTGTGTATTGAGGAGTTTTATTCAACTGGCAAAGTGCGTTTTAATTGTATTTGCTGCTGAGCTGCAGTATAGGGCCATCATCAGCCACAAAGTGGGCTGCAATATATAATAGTTTGGCAGGCATCTATCACAACTGCCATCTGACATGTGACGTTCTGTATCGGTGTTGATACATTTCCGGTTCCTTTAGTTATTTGTAGATATGTATAAAGAGACATTCATATTTGATATGAAAGCTGTGAATACAGCTATTGCTGTGGTCCTTCCGGCTATTTAATGCCATGGATTTGGCCTACTCTGTTAATTCCCTGTTATGATGTTTTCGTATCATTGAATAAATTTGTTCCTTTTTATTAGTTTCAGCCCAAGGTCTATTGATTATAAGTCAGTACACCGTCAACAGCCGGAAGCCACTACAATAGCAGACAACAATATTTGTCCTGTTACAAAGCGGTCGCGTATAGAGGAGCGTGGCAGGCGTATAGATGTTTAGACTATAGTAGAAGAAAACTGCTATTTTAAAGTAAAGAAGCAACTAAGGATCAGCCGTTGGAGCTGTATTTAAATAAGAGAATCATCCAAGTGTCATAGCTCAGCTGTGAATGCTCTATCACAATAAAGTGTATTCAGGATTAGCCAATTATTGTTTCAGACACTAACGATATTGACAGTCATTTCTGGATGTTCATGGCCGGCTGCAGTGATAAGATCCATGCGCGGGTGCAGCTCCTGCTCTAGAGACAGGTAATGCGCCCGGAGTGATTGCGCCATGCCCGGCGCAACTGCAACTGTCCAAAAATTGCACTCAAGCATCTTTTTACAATATCTGCGGTTTGGTTTCTGATTGCCATATGTTTTTAATCTTTTCTTAAGTTCCAGTCGTCAGCCTGCAAAGAAGCTAGATCATCCGAGGGTAGCTCAGGGGTAGAGCGGAAGACTGTAGTGGATTAGACATCTTTAGGTCGCTGGTTCAAATCCGGCTCCTCGGATTTTTTTTTTATTTGTTTAATTTTTAATTAAAAATAAATTAACAAGACTTCAACGGCTTTTATTTAATCTGGTACTCAACAAAGAAAGAAGTCTAACGAATTGGCAGTTGAACAAATCCTTCCTTATTTAGAGGAAGAGAAGACGGCATCTTCTTTGTTTCCACAAATTTTCTCTACTTTTTTATTCTTTTGCCACGTCTGCTGAAGATCTAAGACAGAGTGTCGCATATTGTATGTGTAAACAATTATGAAGTTGGTGTTCCGAAAGGCGTTACATTTGACAAGCTATTGACATTGATGAAAAACATGGAAAGGATATTCCAGACTGGGCGATGATTTTGGATGAAGACAAAAACAAGGTGTTTTCTGGAAAGAGTATTGTTAGTGACTGGTCAGAAAGTGGATCTTGTAAATTCAAAACACTTGCAGAGGAAGAATATCGCCAGTGGAAAACTGACAATGATATAGAAGAAGACGACAAAGAAGAGGAAGACGATGATAGCGGCAGTGAAGAGTGGCAAATTGTTGATTCTGAAGATAGTGAGCTATGATGTTCGTGTGAGGATATATTTTTGAATAATATAGATGACTATGTAGTAGTTTTTTGAGCTCAAAGAGTGTGGTGATATATAGTTTTAATTTCACTTACGCTTATGTCTTTGTCAGAACAAAAGTTATCTGCAGTGCTTCAAAGCAGTATCATAAGTAATAGAAAATAGTTAATAAAGTCTTCTGCTTTGGCAATTGAACAAAACCCCCCACTATAAAAGAGTGGGGTTTCCGATTATTTTTTTTTACTATTACCTCTGATAACAGGCCTACTGAAGAATATGAAATAGTTCTAAATGGCAAAACTATCATATTAAACCATGATATTACACTTGAAGAACTACCGGAAAAAGTATGGAGTGAATGTAGCTTTGGTAAAGTATAATGTTAATTTTTTTTTTGAATTTGGAGAAACTACTGTTTATGAGCATTGGAAGTATGAGAATAGAGGATTAAAACTCTTGCTGAAAGTATATAGTGACGACACATATATAATATCCCAGATTAAAGAAGAACTCAGACAAACACTTGCTTAAAATACCACGCAATTATGAAGTTTTATGGCAAACAAGCTGCTCAATAGTCTTCTTCATTTCTAACAAACCATTCTCCTGGAAAGCACTGAAATAATGTGTCATGGGTCTTGTCCTTTTTGTGAAACACAACAAAGACTAGCAAAGAACAAACGCAAGCCTTTCTCTCTGGAAAGAAATGTGGCCAGATGCTTTCCTTTCTTCTTTGTCAACTAGCACAACAAAGTTTTCAAAGAATTGTAAAGCATGTGAGTTTTCTTTGAACAAGTAGTGAAAGAACATGGCTAAATGCTTTCTTTTTTTTTTTTTTTGTCGAGTAGCAGCTGCAAAAGATACAAAGGAACTAAAGAAAAGCAATAATGGATTCTTTAGCAACTACACAAAACATATTATAGAAATGAAGCGATTGAGGCACTCATGCTTTATTTTTCAAACTACTTTTATTGTCACTCAAATCATCTAAATCTTTAACCAATGTTATCTGAAGAAAAGTATGGTAAAGATGTGGGTGTGCATGCTGGAAGCATTAGCTGCACAAAAAGCTGGGTTACTCAATGGGATCTTCATCAAAGACTAAGAAATAAGGCTACAAATGCTGCTAGCACAAGTTTTTCACAGTTTGAAAGATTCTCATCATCAATAAAAAAAAAACTAAAAAAATTCCGCAACGGGGAATTGAACCCCGGCCGTCACGGTGAGAGCGTGAAATCCTAGCCACTGGACCATTGCGGATCTTTAATCTAAAGATTTGCTGTTGCACTTTCGAATTTAAAGGAATATAAATAGCAACGTTATGTTTTAACAACGAGAATCTATTAAACGGCTTACTTATCAACCCAGCTAAACTACAAACGTATTTATCGTAGAACAAAAATATTTTACCACATATCGACGCGCTTCTTTTTCTTTATCGGCTTTTGCTCCGGCTGGTCCGTAAACGAGACAGCATTGACCGAGGAGTCAAACTTGTACTGGTCAAACATGGGGTCAAAGTAAGGGTATCCAGAGTCCAACGGAGACTGCTCAACTTTGGAGCGCAAAAGGAAGTAGTCGGGGGCAAATGAGTTACGCTGATAGACGGAGGACTCCTTGGCAGTATTGCCGGGAGACGACACATCATACATTCTCTGCAATCCATCGTTGCGTAGCTTGGCAACCCACAAGTCCAGGTAGCGCTGTTTGCGGAAAATACAATTAGTGATGGGCACGGCCATGATGGACCACCAGAAGATGTTGGTGGCTAGATGATCAAAGGAGGTGGTCAGAATGCGCAGTTTGCGGTTGAGCGCGAATTGCGGGGAGGTGTAATGCATGACGGTTGTGAATATCAGGACGGCAAATACGGCAGTACAGGCTATTAGCGATTCGCGGGCCTCGTTGAATGAGGACTTGATATTGCGGATATGCCAGTTTAGTGCGGCCACTATTAGCCAGGTGATCCAGATAATGGCAAATAGAGAGGCCTTGAAACCAGGCGTATAGAAGCAAATGTCGATAGGCTCTATATAGTGGATGGTCAGTCGAGAAGCCACCACCTGCATCACGATGCCGTAGACAAGCATGCAGCCGCAGTACACCAGGTAGGGTAGGAACAGGCCCCAGCCGCGGAACGGCCGGTTCTTGCCAAACACCCGGAATAACCCGTATGCCCGCATAGCCACCAGTGCGCTCACCGTACATACGCCCAAAATGACACGTACCCATACGCCAAATGCCTTGCAGTTGTCTAGCTGTGTATTTGCTAATGGCACATGGCCGTTGGCCTGTAGGTCGCCGGCAAACCACAGAATGGCCGATACGATTATGCATGACATTAGAATCGGGCTTTTGCATTTTATCGGCGGGTATTTGCGGTTATATAATATGTAGATGGCTGCTAGCAGGTCAATAAAGTATACTGCGGCAATAACTATTATCATTATACAGTCGGCTTTGCCCCGAGGATCCAATTGCATGTCCAGCATTTTAGCCATATCCTGTCGATGCTGCTCATTGGCAGTCAGCGAAAACGATAAGCTATTGCCCATTTTATTTTCGTGATATAAAGTTACAAAAAAGCGTTAAATAAATATAAACGTTAAACAGATGAGAAGGAAAAGATGCGAGAGAGAAAATTTGGTCTGTGCAAAAAAAAAAATAGGTTTACTCCATATTCCCTATTTTAGTATAACAAACGGGTTTTTTTGGCACTTGAAATGCAATGTATGGAAACGAAAAAAGTGATCGCCCATGCCTATCACAAAATGGGGGATGTTTCCCCCAATGTTCACTAGCATGTGAAGAGAATTTTGTCTATAGGGGTGACAGAAAGTCTTTCCTGAACACCCGCTACATCTTGTTTCATGCCGTAAAAGCGGGCAATCATCCAGCTTAGCCCATGCTATAACCAGATAGTTTCAACATGTACTTTCACTGCACATACTCACCTCCCCCATTACATAGGGTTTGCGGGTAAGACTCAGGCGGAGGTGAATCATAGGAGTTAACTTGACTTGAATACCTACAGTATAAATACGGTAGTACAGTGATCAAATAATACAGTTATAATAGATACTAGGGAATAATAGAGAAAAACTGAAAAGATTGAACAAAGATGAAGCAAAACGAGGAGAAAGAGCACATTTTATGGCTCAATTTATGGCTCAATTTATAGAAAATCCTGTTATTGATACCAATTATAGTACAGATTGGCTTTATATGAAACTGTAAAAAAAAAATACATATTTTTACAGGGAAATAGAGATTCTTATAAAAACTTTATGTCACCCCTATATAATCACCTATAATAAACTAGACAATCAGCGTTTGGTCATTCCTGCCTACATCCATCCACCATCGCAGCTTCTAGTAGAGCTTTAAGGTGATCCGTGTTGAACGAAAAAAAAAAGCTTGCATTATTTCTGCTTATCCCTGTTTCCTTGTTTTCCCATCTAAACTAGTTTGAACTTGCATATAGCTGCAAGAGTGAGATTGTTTTGTTTTGCTTCACTGAACACAAATATTTGGGTAAAACTTGTTTGGGGTTGTCTCCGATCCGCTTAATTTTTCCCGTCGTAACTCGGCTTGTTGATTTCTCATAAAGAACATTCTTATTTTGCTACAAATCACACGATTGTTCGTATTTCTAGATTAAGCGACGATCTGCGTCGAACGCGTTATAGGAAGCCTGTGGCCAGCTGACAAGTTGGGACTCAGGGATACCATCTCCGTAATTGTTCCATGGAGCCATGCTTTCTGGCCGGTAGCTGTTCTGGGGAGACTCGGCGTAAAAGAAGCCCAGCGGATACTCCTTTTGTAGCTTTGCCACTGGCTGGAGGGTTTCTGCCGAGTGGCTGGAATCGATCTCGTAAGCACGCTGCAAGCCGTCGCTGCGCAGCGTAGCCACCCATTGCTGTAAATACTTTTGGCGCTTGAAAAGACACAGAAACAGGGGCTTGCCAATGATAACCCACAGCAGCGCGTTGCAGCAGATGTGGTCGAGAATGGTGGATGGGATGCGGTATTTTCGCTGCAGCGGGTAGTTTTGGTGGATGAACTGCATACAGGTATTAAAAGTCAGCACCACGAACACGACGAGGCAGCCAATAAGCATCTCCCGACTTTCGTTGAAGGAGCTACGAATATGCCGAATCTTCCAATTAACAATGCCCACAAACAAACTGGCAATCCACACAAACACAAAGATGGCGATTTTGAACGGCTCGTCAAGACGGCAAATGTCCAGCGGCGCAATGTACTCGGCCGAAACCGAGGGACTCAGCACCGATGCCACTATGCCGAATACCAGAATGCATGCAATGTAGAACAGAAGCGGCAGGTAAAACCGCAATCCCCGGCTTGGCAAGTTGAGCTGGAATACATGGTAGATGGCGTATGTGCGTAGGGCCACGACGCCGCAGACTCCACAGATGCCCAGCAGCACACGCACCCAGAACCCAAACCCGCGGCAGTTGGTGAAGACCGAGTTGGCCAGCGGCACATGCCCGTTGACTTGCAAGTCGCCAATAAACCAAAAGGCCGAGCACACAAACAGACATGACACCATGTATGGTCCCTTGGACTTGATCGGCGGGTATTTGCGGTTCCATAAAAGCAAGATTATTGCAATGAGGTCCAGTCCGTATATGATGGTAAGCACTATTACCACAGCCAAGTCGCCCTGGTTACGTGGATCCAGACTGAGACCCAGCGCTGCTGCTGTCTCCATCCGTTGGTTTTCCAACTCTACATTGGGAAACGCCATATGCTGTTTTATATAAATTACGAATGTTGTTACAAGTTACACGGCAGAGAGGAAAAGAGGGCATTGTTGCCGGCAAGCAAGCTAATATGCATTTATTTAAAAACTTTTACTAACCCAAATTAATATAAACAAGCGTAAATCTCTATATGCTTTGCATTGCTCAGGAAGCAAAAAAAAACTGTTCCGCTATACTGCAGTTTATTAATTCTATTCGCTTGGACCTCCCAGAGAAATTAAAGGATTTGCATTGTAACCTCATAAAAAAAGATGCACAACCAGCAAAAAAAGTATTCCGCTGTCATTACTAAAAAATTGCAAGTGGATTGGCATTTACATACCAAAAACATCAAGCCAACTTTTCCTTGGACACCGATTGCGTCCCGGAATGGCTATTGCTGCGCAAGGACCGTTGCGGATGAACAGCGTTGCGACGGGCGTAATCAATTATTAGATCGCCAGCAATTCCCACCAATCTATCAACCAGGGCAGCCAGCTGCTCGTACACGTCTGCCGTTGCCCGGGCGCCCTCTCGGCCTGCACGCTGCAGCATTGGCCACAAGCGCGCCAATTCGTAGCTCAGACGGTCCAGCCCAGCAGTGCCCAATTGCGCAATGCGAGGCACAAGCAAAGAGTGGCTGGTACAAGCCCACCGCATAAGCGCAGCTCCCCACACCTGCACTGCACGCCATAGATGCTGCTGCACTTGGCTGGCTGCACGTAGCAGCATATGCTCAACGTATTGGCTCGCCGGGTGCACAGCTTCAAATAGACGATAGAGTATGCGCCTGCATTGCGCAGCCAACAGGCTTAAGGCAGCACGCACGTATGGGTCAGCAGCTGCCAGCTGTTGCCAGACCACCGCTGCCCCGCTCATAACCGCACAAACCACTGGTACAAACACCAGGTCATGTACACGTATGTATACAGCTCTAGATATAGCTACAGTCTGCATGCACCAGCCAGCAACTAGCATGGCATATCTTCCAAGACCGCGTCTCAGCACCACCGCAACCGACAACAGGCCCGGTCCAAAGCGCCGTCTTAGCCACCTGCAGCTCTGTAAAAGCACAAACCATAGCCGCATCATAGTTGTGCCCAGCACCAGTGCAGCTGCGCTCAGACGCACCCCTGACTCCAGCATAGTCTGCAGCAGCCAGTCGCCGGTGTCTACTGCCAGTAAGGCCAAGGGGCGCAGTACCCACACATATGCCCATACAGCAAGGCTTTCTATTCCCGGAAGCATACGGTCGGCCAAAAGCTCCCACATATGGTGCAGCTGCTCTCGCTGCCATCGAATGCCTCGCAACAGCGCTGATCTGATCCGTGGATCCCGCCACCACCGCCGGTCGCTGGCCATCCACCGGTAGAGCGCCGACACATCAGCCCACACGTCGGTCACAACCAGCACCAACGCATCGGCAATCCGCACCGCCAGCCACTGCACCCGCACCCGCACAGCTGCTGCCGCACGAGCAGCAAAAGACGCCGCAGGGACCAGCGCATCAAGCACAACAAACTCGATAGCATCGCGTAGCGCTGGGCCGCCAAAATCCACCCACCAGGCAGCAGCCAGGTGTGCCAGCCGAGCCGCACTCTCAAGGGCTCGACTAGCAGCCGGGAAGGCGGAGGAGAACAGCCAGCCCACAGTAGACTCCACAAGCACCACGCAAAGGTCAGCAGCACGGCGACGCAGCATCAGCCCTTGCCACGCATTGCAGGCAGCCTGCCAGCCAGCATATGCGCAGGCAGCAACGCTTCCCGCAGCTTCACGTCCAAAGTCAATGAGGCAGAAAACAACCACTTCGAAAACGTCCCAGCCCACTCGTACGGCCACATAGGCGGTTGCCAATGGCACCAGCGGCGCTGCAGCCACAAGGCGCGTCCATCTGGTGCCTTCCTGCAAGCCGGAGGCTTCTGGGGAGGGGCGGGATGCCGGCACGAGCCTCTGCTGGGTGGTTACCAGGTGTCGTCGGAATCGGCGTCGCTCTCGCCAATCGCTGGTGTATCTGCGGGCAGCCGCCAGCACCAGAAGCGTCATAAGCACCCAGCCAAGCGACACTACCTGCAGATCAAATTCCGTTCGTTCTCGCAGCCCCATTCGCCCATTCTTTAAGATTTTATGTCAAGTAAATTTGCCAAGAAAGCTAATTGCCAAGAAGTAAACTAAGAAAGCCAAGCTTGGAAAATGCGTTGGGTCGTGCGCACTGTGCGCTATTCCCCCCTTATCCAATTTCTGGGTATTGAGTGTCTTGATTAACTAGATTTTCCATTTCCACCAATTTGTAATCAATGTCCGTGAAGGTCCGCTTATCAGACTTGGAAACATTCTGCCGTTTAGAGTGCTGAACCAAAAGAGTGGGTTTTGCACGTTTCGATTAAAATGCACCCTGGTTCCTTTGAATCCGTTTCTAAACCCAACTATTTCTGCCAAAGCATCTATATGGCTTCAGCTAGTATGAGCAATCATGCCATTCTTATTTTCTACAGTTAGATTAGTAATCTGTGCTTGGCTTTGCTATCTAAAAAGCTGCCTGCTGCAACAAGAGTGATTCCGAAATCCGCATGAAAAAATGTACAGGCTTTATTTTTTCCGCACTTGTACAACATAGTAGGAAAATTTGGGGGGGGGGAATTCTTTCCCTGCTTGGCAATTCCTAAAGTCTTGCTTACTTTAAGACGGGAAACCTACATGGTAGAACCCCTATCATCTTTTTTTTTATAATTTTTCTCTTGTGCGTGTTCACAATAGTGGCTTTTGTTGGAGCTGAATCATGAATACACGGGTATCACAAAAGATAGTGCTTATGACGTATGCTGCGGTCATCGCAGCTGTGGCAAGTGCACATGAAATGGATCCCGGAGCCATGGGTATGTTGCCTGACGATGCACCACTCTACAAGTGGCCTGATAAGCCAATGGGTTGGGCTCTTAAGGTGCACTTGGCACTAACACTATTTGCCTACATTGTGCTTCTTCCAGCTGGTAAGTAAAATAGCTTCTTCTTGGGTCGTGTGCTCGGAATGAGATAAATCAGATGACATTCCACGTCCTCTTTATTTGTTTATCCTTGCATATGCCACTAATTGGGCTATTGTCTTTCCCAGGAAGCTTGTAGGATTTGTTATGGAAATGGCCAGCAACAAGCACCAGTCGCTGGTGCAGCTGGGCGGAGCGCTGGTAGGGCTCTTGGGCATTGTGTTTGGATGGGTCCATGGACACATAGATAACCCATATGCTCGCTATGGGTGGTTTGCCGTAAGCATGCTGTTAGTACATACGGCGCTTAACCTGTTTCTGACACTCGGCATCCTTAAGCGCTCATCCAGAGCACAATGCATGTATCGCACCCTGGGTGGGCTGCAAGTGCTGTTTGCATATATAGGCATGGTGATCGGGATAATCACCTATCTCAATTTGTGCAGCCAAGGGCATTTGGGCCAATGCATCTCGCACTTTGCTCGAGGCAGCGCCCTGCTGATGGGCGCGATGTTTATTCTAGTGGCCATGCGCTTATTCGGCGCCATAGTAGTTGAGCTCCGCCGACCCATCGAATTCTACATCAGCGTAATCATGATCACGGTGGGGCTGATCGGGACATTTACCGAGCACAACTTCTTCCAAAGCAGCGGGACAGACGAGTGGTCACATAAGGATTTGCAGCATACGCTGATTGGCGTTACGTGGTTTGCGGGCGGGCTTCTGGGGCTTTTGATGACTTGGCATAGCCATCCGCGGTATCGCACGCCAGTTCCGGCCATTATTTTCATCGCAACTGGAATCTCGATGATTATTCATCAGCAGGATCTGGCCATGTCGTCCCGCACGCACTTTATGTTTGGCGCGTCATTGGTGTGTCTGGGCGTGTCGTTTATTTGCGAAATCACTCTGCTGGCGTCAGGCTTTGTGAAGGACCGGGAGCAGCCGGCGCCCTTCCAGTACCTGCCAGTGTTCTTTATGTGCGCATCGGGGCTGTTCTTGATGGGATCTAACCGCGACATGGTGTTGTTTTTAATCAACTCGCAGGTGGATGTGGGCACATATTCGCTGCTGCTGCTCAGCCTGTGCTTTGTCACCATGTTTTACTTCAATGCGCTGGTTGACTTTTATTTTGCGCTGGCAGGCCCACCGGAACCAAAGTATCGCCCGCTGGATGACTGTGAAGTGTCTGGCCGCCATTCTCATTCCAGCCAAACCTCCACGCTCCACTCTGAGCAGGATCTGTCTTCTGCCAACCTTGCATAATCTCTTGTTTACTCTTGTTAATCTGTTATTTGTTGTTTTCGTCATGCAAACTCATATGTGGCGCCCAGGTATTTTCAAAACCTCATTTCAATCAAATACCGTTTTATATTAACGCATGCAGTCGTGTTTTGTATTTTGCTTATTACAATTTGCTGATCCTCCATTAGTTCTTTACAGTTTTGTATCTTTGAACTGCACTTGCATACAAGAAGCCCATGATGCCTGGTGGCACTCATAAAAAGGCCTCGTTCTGATTGGCCTTTCTCAAAAAGAACCGTATGATTGTACAAAAAAGGGGCTATGTCCGAATATTTACTCCTACAATCCTGTTCTTTATTCTCCTTTTCGTTTTTTTTTTACAAACAAGCTTTGCACTTTTTTTGTTAACTGGGGATAAACATGTAAGCTACGCTTGAGCAGGAGAAAAGCTGTATGAAAAATGGCGGGGTGAGCAACTTGTTTGGGCGATGATGCAGGATGAGAGACATCATTAGTCGAATTTGCACAGCTTTCTAAAAAAAGGAGCATTGCATAAATTCTTCCATGTTCACTATGTGAATCCCCCCTTCTGCTTCTTTTGGTGGCTCAATATAAAAATTGCTCAAAAGGATCATTCACCTTTCTCTTTCATTTCCCTTTCCGCTCTCTTTTTTTCTCTTGGCAGACACTACTTGTTCCCCTTCTCAACTGCGTTTTTTCTCCGTATATATATCCGCCCTGGTTTTAGCTTTAAAGGGAAGCTTACTAATCACCTTTAGCCCTATCTTTTCTTTTTTCACTTTATAGAATGGAGGGTTCTCATGGTCATGCTGACAATATGCAGATGGGACGCAACCAGATTCAAAGTAATGAGGCATCGGGCAATACACCTGCAACCAATGCAGGGCCAGAAATGTGGCGGGAAGACCTATCAGCGTTGCTTACGCCGCAGAGCATTCAGGAAGTGACGCGGATGAACCGGCGCAAACGCAATCGCGAGGCAGCCCGCCGCTCGCGCCAGCGGCAAAAAGATCAAGTGCATAATCTGATGGATGACGAAAAACGCCTGCTGGACCGGCGGGAACATTTGATGCAGGAGCTGGAGGAATGGCGCATGGTCAACTCGGGTGCCCTAAAGTTGCCCAAGCAGATAATCAACATCGATGAGGTCTTTAGCGATAGCGAAATAGAGATCGCCGAGATTATCAACAACCTATACAGCATAACCATTGCTACCTCAAACATCATTGTCCAGATGCAGCTGCATCTCGACTACATCATAGAGAGCCTAGATATAATTCTTGGTAATGACACTTGATCTTTTTTTTTTTTGCAATTCGTTATGCTGCAAATAAACTGTTCTCAATACTCAATTGTCTTTGCCTGTTACTGTGGCGAAGCAATGGAGGCTGGTATTCATTTCCTCTGCCCAGATCAAATGCTGGACACTAAGTAAAATGTACAATTTTATCAAAAGGAAATTGTTCACAAGACATGCTGATTTGCAATTTCTGAATAGTGATCAACCGTTTTATAAAGGAGCTTTTTTATTATTCACAGATGAACCAGTTTCGTCATTAGGGATGCAGCTTGGAAGAGATGATTTTGCAAGAGTTTATGCGTGGAGACCTTAGAGGAGGTCAGAAAAGTCGATTCCGTCCAACGCCTGGTACAGCGTTGAAATGGCCCTGGTTATTTGTCGCGAATTTGGGTAAATCGTAAACCCAGTTTTGGAACGGTTCTCTGCAATATACCGTCGAAAATCAATCTCAATCTCTGCCAATGACCTTTCTCGTTCTTCTGGCGACAACTGATCGAATTGCGATTTCGGTGTTTCAATGCCTCTTTGTTCCTCCTGCTTCTCTTCTGTTCGAGACGCCCTGTTTGTAGCAGCTATTGAGCATGACATTTTTTGTTTAATGCAAATATAAAAGAAAAAGAAGAAAAGTTATGTTTTACAGAGTGGCGCAAAAAGAAAATGAATGGCTTGCGTCCCTTTATAATTTCTCAAAAAAAAAATTTTTTTTTGTCCGCTTATTTTGCGTAAACGTTTCCGTTCTGAGCTGCGGTTTTTTCCATACTCGGATTTCTAGGATGATTTCATAATACAGGACTTGTTTCTAAAGAAGGCGGAAACAAATAAAAAAGCCCAGGCCATGAGTTGCTCCATAGTCCTGCTGCTTTTTAGCAAATTGAAGCATGTGATCATTTTCAGTCAGTTCCGTAAAGTGCTCCGTCTTGGCTGATCCTCTCCATTGGTTCATGTCTTTAACAGTAACATACCTTTGCTCCATTTCCTTAAACTTCCGAGTTCAATCAAAGCCACAAACCCATTATAGCAGTAACCCTGTCGATTACGGCGCCACCACAAGCTGGGTCTGCTATATCTGAAACTGTACCAACAATTGCCAATATTTATTGAGTATATTTGATTTCATGGGGAGAAAGTAGATTTACACTTTCACATGGATGTAGTTAAAGGTACTCTTGGGAACAGTACGCGTGCCATAACCCTCTTTGGTAGCCCAGTTGTACTCCTCAATGGTAACGCTGCTGCCTGATACCTTGGCCACCCAGGCAACATGTCCGTATCTGCCGGCATTGGTCTGAGCAACGCATCCGGGAACTGGCTTGCTGTTGACAGGAACGCCGGTTTGCTTGGCGGCATTGTCCCA
>JANBTS010000105.1:0-25799 GCA_027578955.1 Coemansia sp. RSA 1250
CTGCTGTCAGCCATATTAGAGCCCAGCACGGCTCGAGCAAACATATCCAGCCATACGCGATACACTTCATGGTTGGGAATGCACACCGATGCCGACAGCCGACGAGTCAAGTACCCCGAATACAAGCACATTGTTATATGATCTGAAGATCCAATAAAATATGGCCTGATCATATAATACCTTTTTATCAGAGCAAGCGAGGAAAAGGACAAGGAAAATATTTTTTGGAAAAAGAAAAGAAAGAGAACAATTTTTATTCTTAAAAAAGATATTCTAACAAATAATATCTATTTACCTGGTATACTTTGGTGCATCAGGCCTGGATGGGCAAAAGAATGTTTGGTGTGTCACATACATACCAGATTTCTTGGTGCAATAATCACAGTAATATGAACTAATTGGCGCTGACATTTGCTGTTTGCTAAAAATGTGGAAGTGGATTTTTCTTTTATAGTAGCCCTTTTTTGCCAAAACATATTAACATTTATTAATTTAAATGAAATTATGCTCTTCATACTTATCAACATGATCATATGTTGGGGATTAATTTAATATCCTTTATTAAAATTGGGATGGAAATCATGACTCAGCTCACTGAACCAGTTGAGCTTTTATAAATAATGTGACTTCACATCAAGCCAAACTATTTTTTTCATTATAAGCCTTATAGTTGTAAATACTGCTGAGCATCACTAGAGGGCCATCATTTGCCACAAAGTATAGATTTGTTTTATAATAATATATTCTTATCAATATGAGGTACTGCCCATATAATGGGCTATATGCTACAAATATAATTTAAAGTTTTATTGCAACAAAAGTTTATATCTTTTAGTAAACTGGCCCTTTAAAGCAATGGCCTGTTTAATATAGCTGTTATAAGCTCTATAATACAGCTTATTAATTTTAGGCTTTATAAATTTAGGGCATATTGCTGACAATACCATAGCACTAGCTGCAACCTCAGGTATTATATCAGCTGAGCCAGCTTCTATCTGCCAGCTGGAGAAGTGTTTATGACAATAATGGTGATATAGATAGTCAATTAGCTGGTGAATTGGTACATCAGCATACTCATCACCAATGCCCAGGCAACTACAAGTCAGAGATGTCAAGTATGGACAGCAGTTTAATAGAGCCAATATATCCACTAGTGTCAACTGGCTTTGGCAAATATTGAGCAATTTCACATTGGCATGCTTGTTATTTACAATTGCACAAACTAGCTTTTCACCTGCTAGCTTATTGGCTATGGTGATTACTGGAGCATTGGCTTTATATGCCAGCTGAGCAACATCTATGGCATGACGAGAATCAACAGGCTCAGCAATAGTTAGCTGAGTTAATTGTGAAAACTTAAATGCAAGTATGTGTGGATCAAATGACAGATGTAGTGATCTTAGCTTGCCACTTCTAAACAATAAGTCATCAGCAAATGGATAGGCAATTCCCAAGTGTAAATGAGCTAGATTTGGAGTAAAGTTGCACATAGGAATACTGGGTTTATAAATATCTGGCCAGCTAGTAGATGTGGTAAACACCAATGTATGCAATTTGTAGTATATTACATATTGCTTGTATGGGCTAATAAACAGCTGAGATAGCTTGTCACGGCTGTAGCCACTACATTGCAGCTGTAGCTTTTGAAGTGTCTCAGAACTACTTTGTATCAGATACAGCATGGGTTGGTATTTTTCAGTCCAACAACAGGCAATGCTGGTGAGTGAATGGGCTAGTTCTGGCTGATAATCATATTTGAAATCATGGAAGTTAACGTTGAAATGAGAATAGATTGTGTTTCTGAACAATAGACTCAACATGGCATTGAAGCTGGATTCTATTTCCATTTTAGGACAGTCAGTATATGCTTGATAGCTGACAGTTAGCCTTCTTGGCGCCAACTTTTTTAAAGCAGACACAAAGCTCATTGCATTGGACTCGTAGTCACTCAGCAGCACATTCTCTGATGAGGTTGTGTGTTCAATAGTAATATCCATATATTGTAGATGCTGTTGCTGAGACATCCACAAATCCATAGACTGGTGGGCTTTTCCAGTGAATATAGCATTGTAGTCTACAGTAATAAATAATTCTTGTGGCGGGTCCGAGATCCCTTGCCAACCTACTGGCCATAACAAGTACCCCGATTCAAATGAATGCCCAATTTTGATGTAATATTGCCTGCACAGCAGCTTGTTTAATACACGCTTCCACTGTGGACATACTTGCTCCAGTTGCTCTAAACATCCACGATTATAGCACAGATTTTCCAATGTGCACTCTATGATTCTGTCTGGTAATTTGTATATAGCCATAAGTAAAGTCAAGATGAAAAGAAATAATAAGCAGCGAGAGCGCCAAAGCCCAATAAAAGCAAAGGATTAGAAAAGGGGCAGCAGCTTGAGGAAGCTTGGCGTACTGGACAAAGAGACCTTGCTTCTTTTAATGAGCTTACTCCAAAACGACGAGAGTAAAGCCAGTCTTTGACAAAGGGCGGTGCATAATACAAAAGCCAAGTTGTTTTAGAGTGATTGCCGTAGGTTATGTAGGCAGCAGGACTACGAGAGAGCAGCTGAGCAACCACCACTTTGGCAAACTTATCTGTGGGAGTAGGGTTGCCAGTTTGTGAAAACACTGCTCTATCGCGAATAGCAGGCAAGGCGGGCATAAACGGGCTGTTTTCGGGAAGTGCAACCTCATGGTGAGTAGCCAGGTTTGAGCGGATAGCGCCAGGAGCAACCACCACCACTTTGACATTAAATGAAGCCAGCTCTACCCGCATAGCATCAGATAGTGTATGTACCGCAGCCTTGGTTGCGCCATAGAACCCAACCCACGGCGTAGCCGCATAGCCGCTGACCGAGCCCACATTGGCGATAAGGCCGCTATGCTGCTTAATCATATGGGGCGCTACTGCCTGGCAGACTCGAGCAACGCCCAAGACGTTTGTGTCGAATGCAGTTTGCGCCAGCTGCAAATCGGTATCAGTGACGGGGCCGGTGCACATCAAGCCGGCGTTGTTTATCAGAATATCGATTCTGCCCGCTTCGTCAATAACTTTTTGCACAGCAGGCTGCACGGAATCGTCACGAGTAACGTCCATTTCCACAATAGCGATCCCCGATTCCTTTAACTCTGTCGCTTTGCCGGTGTCGCGGACTGCTGCATAGACTTGGCACCCGTTTGCAGCGAGTTCAAGCGCTAGAAAATAACCAATTCCACCGGCAGAACAGCCGGTTACTAATGCAACCCGAGCATTTGAATTATTTGGAGACATTAAAGATAAAAAAAAAAGAGACACGTTAATCTGAATACATCTTGCAGCAGCCTGATGCACGATCACGTCAAAAACCAACGAGCTCTTCTTTCCTCGTACATTTTTCCTCTATGTTTTCAGATACTCAACGATGAAGGAGCGCGACACTCTGCTGTTTACATATCACAATTCCAGCGTATACCGTGGCGACGCTCAGTCACTTCGGGATGGCCAGTGGCTCAACGACTCCATTCTAAGTTTTTACTTTGAGTATATCAGATTTGAAATACTGAAAAACGACCCTGGCGTGTTACTGCTGAAGCCAGCGCAAGTCCAGCTACTGCAGACAGAAAATGGCAGAGAATCGGCACTGCCGGCAGATATGCTGCGGATGCGGTTTATAATGGTGCCCATTGGAAGCGGCACGCACTGGTCGCTGCTTGTTTTCATCCGCCATTCTCAACAGCCCGCCGAATTCCATTACTTTGACAGCATGGCCAATGCCAACTACCATTTTGCGCTAAATGTCAAGCGCAAGCTGGAAAGGGTGCTTACCAAGGGAGAGCACATTTACCCGCTGTCAATGGCCACGCATAGCTGTCCGCAGCAGGAGAACAGCTACGATTGCGGCATCTTTGTGGTTCTGTTTGCTGACCTGCTTGCTCGCCGCTACGCGGATTTACACGTTCCGATTGCGCGAAAAGCCAAGGCAGTTTCGTTTTCTCACACTGAAATTATACGGGCCACAAACGATATAGCACAGAGGTCGCAGCAGCCATGGGCACAGCTAGCGCCAGATGGCAGCACACAAATTGAGAAGCTTTTGCCGTCAGCATTTCAGACACCCGCAATTGACCGTACGTTCTGGTGGATAGACTATGGAGACTTGAGCAATCCAAACACTGCGCGTGCGACTTTGCTGAAACTCGTGGAGCAGCATAGGGCGTGTAAGTAAAGGAGCAAAGTGAATCTTTCTGTAAGCAGTAATGTTCCTCACAATATATGAAATCATTTAGCGTGTGAGTTTATAATTTATTTCCAAAACCACTTCAGTAACAGTTCTAAATCTTACTCGTGGTCTTACACCTTGCACATTGGTCTTGCGCTGTGCAATATAAAACCGTTTAAATATCCGCAACATCCATTTTTCCCTGCATATTCTTTTTTTGGAAACTCTGATTAATATGAAGTCGATTTGCACAATCGGTGCTATTGCAGCCGTGCTAGCAGGCACATCTTCGGGTCGTTTTATGGGGCCCGAGGAAATCGACCACAATGTGGCTCAGGCCCGCAGCCAAAGACAGGCGCAATGCGGACACTTGAGACCCGGATCATTGGAGTACAACCAATGCATGGCGCACTGGACAGACCGCGTGCTTGACTGCTATCCGGAAGACCAGCACTTGGATCCGCGCCAGGAAGTCGAGCGCATGAATGAGGCCAGCCATGCCGATACGTTCCGCTCCGAGATCAACCGCCTGGCCATGCCGCAGATGGAGCACTACGTTGCTGGCGGCAACCAGCGCAATGCCGCACCTCGTCATCGCACCTTCAATGATGAGCGTGTGACGGCGCCCAATGCCAGCCCCGAGAGCGAAATTGTGATGCCAGAGGAAGATAGCGATATGGTAGTGGCAGAGCAGCGCCAGCCGCAGCAGATACAGCATGTGCAATCCCAGCCTGAGCAGCAGATGAAGCAATCGCAGCGCCAGGCACAGCAGGCACAGCAGCCCCAGCAGCCCCAGCAGCAAATGCAGCATGTGCAGTTGCAGCCTGAGCACTCGCAACCTGGGCAGCCTCAGTCTGAGCAGCAGCAGCAGCAGCAGCAGCAGCAGCAGGCAGCTCCTGTGCGCAAAGGCCGCGTCATCCGCACTACACTGACAGGCAAGCAGGCGCCGATCAGACAGGCAACGCCAGTGATTAAGCCGGTTGCCGCAACCACGCCTGCCGAAGTTCTTACAGCGCCCGTCACTTCGCCCATTACAGCTGAAGCCACCACGCCCGCAACTGTCACGGTTGTTCAGCCCCAGCAGCAACAGCAGCTGCAGACGCAAAAGGTAGTGCAGGCACAGTCGCCGCAGAAAGCCGTACAGGTGCAAGAGGAGAGCGACGAGGAGGAGGAGTCGGATACGCCGGCAATTGTCCAGACAATAGTCCAGCCCAATGTCGTGGTATCTGCCTCTGACGTATCCGCTGCTGCTGCTTCCTCGGCTACTGTGGCACAGGTTCCAGTGCAAGCCAATGCCACTGCATCGGCGGCCAGCTCCAGCACTGCCGCAGATGCTGCTGCTGAACAGGGAGCCAAGCAGCTCACCGAGGCTGCCTCAGCGGTTGCCAGCGCAGTTGAGAAGCCCGCCACCGAAGTTGCGTCAGCAGCTACCAGCGTTGTTGACGCTGCCACCTCCGCCATTGTCAATGCGGTGCCGGTTGCTGCGCAAAACGCACAGTTTGTCACTGCCACTGCCACTGCCACGGCTGAAGCCACCGTCCAGGTTCCCGCGGTAGCACCGGCCGCCACCGAACCCGCTGCTGAGCCCGCTTCTGAATCTGCTGCCGAATCAGCAGAAGAGCCTTCGTTGGCGGCAATTGTTGCTGCGCAGAACGCGTTGCCGCAGCACGTCAAGATTGTGACAAAGGTGGTGCCAGCCACGGCTGCGCCCACCATCATCAACAGCGTGCAGTCCGTCAAGATGACTACTGTGGGCCATGCCGTGGTCCCCTTTGACGTGAACCTGTTTGGCACCGATGGTGCGCCATTCATTGGTTTGGCCTCCGAGGAAACAACTGCCGCTGCTGCTGAGACTGCTGCTGAGACTGCTGCTGAGACTGCTGCTGAGACTGCTGCTGCTTCGGAATCCCCTGCTGCCCAATCCCCAGGCATTGCCGTGGTCACAGAAACGGCTGCCCCAGCTGCTGCTGCAGACACAGACTCCGATGCTGCGCGCGAGACCGTCAATCCGGAGACATCTGCAGCTGTAGCTGAAACTGTTTCAGCCGAGACCCAGGCGGCAGATTCCGCAGCAGCGTCAGTAGAGAGCGTTACTTTCAACGCTGAAACCGCGACAGCTGTGCGCTCCGCACCCGAGGCCAACTCCACAGTGCCTGCTGCCACCATCACTGCGATTGTCTCGCCTGAAACCTCCACCGCAACTCTTCTGGCCAACTCTGCCACGGAGTTCAAGCCGCGCCCGTCTGTTCTTCAGGTGCTTCAGGACACAAATGTCAAGGCATCAGTGACCCCCATTGCTACTGCCAGGCCCGCCGTTGATGCTGGATTTGGCATGGTGGATGCCAAGAATGCTGCTTCGAAAATCGCCCGTGCTAACATGAAAAACAAGGTCGAAACCAACGGCTCTGCTAAATTCGCCGTTCCCGTTGCTGCAGTTCTCCCTGTCATTGCCAACGTCTTTTTCTAAATCTATGTTCTAATTTATCCCAGTCTCCACATTTAACTCAAAAATACATGCGTTTATAAAACATTATTCTGTATCCAAACCCACATGTACGTTACATGCGCTGTATTAGTTAGCCGCAAGAATTTTAATAAAACTCTCCACTCTAGTCGTTGGTTTTTTTCTCTTATTCCCTCGCTAATATTATCCGTGAAATGTTATTCAAGCTTGTAGCATTGTCATTGGCATCGGCATGTGCACTTGCTGCATCCACGCCAGCAGATTCCACGCCAGCTCAACCAGCACGCTGTGCATTAGCCGAGCAAGTACGCCTCTGTGTAAACCACGCATCCATGCAACGAGCAACCTGCTCAAGCGATGATCTCGACTGCCAATGCACCTGGGCATCCCAAGCAACCACATGCTTTGCTCCCTGCATCTCCGAAAAGGAGTTCTCTGACGGAATGCGTGTTGCTCATGGCGAACAAGACACCGTGTGCTCGCAAGCCGCCAAGTTTGGCAAAATCGCCAAAGACAAGGAAAAGCAAAAGCAGGATGAAAAGAAGGGAGTCAAAAAGGTGGAATCATCGGTTTCGCCTAAAAGCATCAATGACCTAAACTCTCTGCATGACGGGCCGACTGTTAGCGAGGACAGCAAGCATGCAACGAATGCACCGGAATTACGTGGAAGCGCGGACAAGGCTCATGCTCCACGTGCCAACAACAATGGTCATGGTAAAAATGCCAGCGGCAAGGGTGTGAAGAGCCAAAAGGGATCCGTGGGTACCAAGGACAAAGACCTCAATATGGCCGATTCAGGTGCGGCTAGCTTGAATTTAAATCTGGCCATATGGCTCTTGGCATCTCTTGGCACTATCTCTGCTTTAGCTATTTAATTCTTTTGGTTTAGAAATCGGTCTTTGGCAAAAAAAAAATTAATGAAAGTTCACACGCTTCACGAGTCCTCCATGCTGTTCAAAAGAGAATCTGGGGCTAAGGAAACCTTGAAATATCTTTACTCGGCATATACTGTTCATATGACCAGCCTATTCATGTGTGGCTAATATGCAGGTTTCCAAGTAGACTGACATGTGGCATTCAGTGGCTAATACGTATATGTTGGCCGGAAAATATCGGAATAGCGATAGGAACTAACATTCTTACACAGGGAAATGTTTAAAGCGTAGAAAAAGAGGCTTCTATTTAAAATACTGTAAACTTTCCAGTGTTCTTCAATAAATGTTATTATTGCTAATCAAACAATTTAATGACATCATCTCTATAGAGTGAATCCACTATATCGTCATTTTATGATTGAAGCATCAAACTAGTTCAAACGACATTTAGTAGGTGGCGTTTGGACTTGTACCTGGAATAGAAAGGCGCCATACGTTTAGCTTTGTTATATGGCACACTGCTTAAAAGTCTCCAAGTATCAGCTAGTCACAGAGTGGAATCTAAAAACAAAGGCAGATTTCTGTTTAGCTCAGAGAAAACAATTAACGTATAAAAGACCAGCAAAACTATTTGCAAATTATAACAATTTATAGCTCTTGTGTACATTATTCTTCAACATTTCTGTATAAAAATTTCTTTAAGCCCCAGATGGACGCGGATAGTCACAGCACTCGCTCTGATAAAGATGCTTCTAGCACCAAGAGTCTTAAAAACACAACAGAGCCGGAATTTGACGACGAAAAGTACAAGGAGGACGGGTGGTTCGCCTGGCTGGTAGTGCTGGCGGGCTGCATACAAGCAATGATAACGCTGGGCGTATCACGAGCACACGGGGTATATCAGGAATACTACGTGGTCGATGAGTTTGCCAACACCCCGATAGCCACAATCTCGTGGATAGGCTCGGTGCAAAACACCATGCTCAATCTATGTGGAATATTCGTGGGAGTCCTGAGCCAAATATACGATACCCGGGTCCTGTGCGCTACAGGAGCATTTGTAATGGGCACGTCATTTATCTTGGCGTCGTTTAGCACTCGGGTGTGGCAGCTGGTAGTGACTCAAGGCATGCTGTATGGATCAGCAGCGTCGTTCCCGTATATCCTGGGAGTGACTATACCCTTGCAGTGGATACGTAAGCGGCGCGGATTAGCGCTGGCCTTTGTGTATATGGGGTCGGGAGTAGGCGGCATGTGGGTGTCGATGCTTACGCGTCTGTGTATAGACCATGTGGGACGCGCCTGGTCCAACCGCATCTTGGGAATTATTATGGTGGGCTTGGGCTTGGGTCTATCGCCCCTGATAAAGGCCCGGCGCCCTCGAAACCGCCCTAGCAAAATCCTGGACCTGTCGGTGGTCAAAGAATGGCGGTTTTTGTTTATCGCTGTCTCCAGCTTTTTTGCCATGGCGCCCAACACCATCCCGTATATCATGATGCCCACCTATGTTGCAGATGTACTCAAAGAAAACAGCACGCTCAGCTCAACCATAGTCACCATTATTAACGTGTCGGGGATCTTTGGGCGGTTTGCTGCTGGCATCCTGTCCGACTACTTGGGACCCGTCAATGTGCTGGTCGTGTGGACGCTGCTGGCAGCTTATAGCCAGCTGGGCATCTGGCTTCCCTTTGCCAACTTGAAGGCCAGCATTGCCTCGGCCGCTTTATTTGGCGTCACTGGCTCCTCTATTGTGGGTATGATTCTTAACGCGCTGTCTCACCAATACGGCGTTTCCCGCATCACCTACATATCCGGCCTTATCTACATGACCTACTCGCTGTCCTCCCTGGGCGTTGTGCAAACTGCCAGCATGATGCTCGACACTGTTGGTCATGGCACCGACTATACATGGCCTATAGTATACACTGGCTCATTACTTGTGGTGGCCACCTTGATCCTGATTGTCTTCCGAATCAAGCTCTCCCGAAAATGGTTGTTTTTTGCTTAGCCTTTTCTTTTCTACTATATTTATGCATTTTTAAAAGGGCTTTTAAATGAGCAGATGTTGCTGCGCTGGCTTCGAGAGCGCGACACGCGGCTAGCAGCTTCTGTATTACAGTCGGCCCAGCGAGCAGCAGGGAAGCGCCGTCGCATACATATTCTCGCTGTACTTGCTCTAGTGGTGATGGGCATTCTCTGCTGGTTTGCTTATAAGCTCAAAACACCATATTCCGATACTTTAGCTGGCGATATTCCACAAGCCAAGCGACGATATGGAGTGGTTATTGATGCGGGTAGCTCAGGATCTCGATTGATGATATACACATGGAATACAGCAGCATTCAACAGCCCCGATACCAGCAGAGGTGAGTGGAAGCTGCCGGAGATTGAGCGTGCTGGCGAGCAGTGGACAGTGAAGACAGAGCCCGGCATCTCCAGCTTCTCGAACAGGCCAAGCTTTGTCGGCAAAGAGCATCTCAAGCAGCTCTTGGACTTTGCATACCAACAGATTCCTCAAGATCAGCATTCACATACTCGAGTGTTGCTGCTGGCAACCGCAGGGATGCGATTGCTCTCACGTACACAGCAAGAGCGGATTCTAGCGCATGCATGCTCGTATACCCGCAGCAACTACAATTTTGCCGTAAAAGAAGGCTGTGCCGACAGTTTCCAGGTGGTTTCAGGTGAACGTGAGGGTTTGTTTGGGTGGACAGCTGCGAACTATCTGCTGAGCTCACAGTTTCATGCCAACGATACACTGGGGTTTCTGGATATGGGTGGAGCTTCTGCGCAGATCGCCTTTGCCCCCGATCCTCTTACGCTGGATAAAAGTGCGGCAAATGATCTGGCTACTGTGACGCTGCGCAGCATTGGAGGCACAGATCGCGCATTTGGAGTGTTTGTGGCGACGTTTCTAGGTCACGGTACAAACGAGGCACGGCGCCGATACGTGCAGAAGCTGCTTGAACATAAATCTGCACTGAGCGGACAGCAGCTTATCGACGACCCATGTCTAGCACCCGAGCTTACACTGCCTACTACCAACGAGCAGGCACTGCTTCGCGGACAAGGGGACTTTAAAGCATGCGTGCAAGCAACCGAACCACTGCTTAACCAGACCACCTGTATTGAGTCTCCCTGCCTGTTTGCGGGCAAGCAAGCGCCAACAATTGACTTTACGCGGCAAAAGTTTGTGGGAGTGAGCGAGTTTTGGTACGCTACCCACGATCACCTGCAGCTGGGCGGACTGTGGGATGTGCAGCGATTTGAAGCTCGAGCCAGCGAATTCTGCCGGACTCCTTGGTCGCAATTGCTGGATAGCCGGGCCAAGGGATCTGCAGATGAGCTGCTGGTCGGCCGTTTGCAGATGCAATGCTTTAAGGCAGCCTGGATTGTCAATGTCTTGCATGCGGGCTTTGGCATGCCACGCTCCAGTGCGTCTTTTCAGTCGGTCCATCATGTCGAGGGCACGGAGGTCTCCTGGACACTGGGTGCTCTGCTGTTACAAGTGATGCAGACCATTCCAGCATCGCCTCATTCGCCTTTGTCGCATCCAGGAATTCGCTTGCCAGCGAATGCTGTCAATGACGATGCAGTTGATCTAATTGACGATTCGCTGTGGTCGCCCCTGCAGTTTGTCGGACTGAAGCGTCTATGGGTCATTTGGAACATGCAGCCTCCTTATAAGCGAATGCTTATGGTGGTAGCGGCCCTGCTGGTTGTTTCCGCGATATGTGGGCCATTATGCTGGCTATTCACCCGGCTGGTGTTCCTGCCAAAATGGCAGATGCATAGGCGGCGGCGGAAACATTCGGAAATATTTAGCAGCGATCGCTCCGCCGTAGTCGACTCACCTACGCAGCTGGCGTCTCTGGATGAAATGCAGCTGGAGACAGAGAACTCGTTTATGATGCAGCCGATTGGTAGTGAATCAACGCGGCCAGCAGCATCTTTGTTGCCTCAATTACAGAATTCCTGGCCTTTGGATAACCAGCCATCTACTGAACGCACTCGTAGCGCAGCATTACCCCCAAATTCTGCTGTTTTTACAGAAGAATCTCCGATAAGCAGATCATCCAGCGTCAGCAATCTACCAATGCTCAATCGGCGACGTGGGTGATACCAAAACAAATGTATTTTTTTACAGATAGAAGAATTGAGAAGGAAAGGTATCATCTGGAGGCTGTGAATTTTCTGGGATTGGTTGCAGTTGCTGCGTATTGTTACTAGATGAAGCTGCCAGATCAAATATGCTTTGGATAGTGGGGATATCGTAAGTGGATACGGGAGGTGGGGCTGGAGGCTGTGTCGAAAGCAGCAGACTGTCAAACTGCATAGGCTGCAGCATCGGCGGCAGCAGCAACTCTTGCGGCAATGACAGCTGAGTAGCCAGGTCCATCTGACTACCCATGGGCTGGCTCTCTTGAGTGTTATTGGGCAGCCGCACATATGCCTTGGCCAAAGCTCGGAAATTTGAAAAACTAGCCTGATTCCCTTCGTCAACAAATTCTCTATGCAGCTGCCTCAACGACCTCAAGGCTACCCGCTGGCCGGTATTGTCAATAATAGAGTTCTTATCCAGAAACTTGTGTAATCTAGCAGTAAACTCGTTGCCCTTGGGCTGTTTTGATGCCGGTGGATGTTTTTTGCTCTGCCAGTTTGCCGACAACGAGAATTGTTTGGTCTGTGCCAGCTGACGCGCCGTGTGCAGCTGGTGGTTACCAAAGGACAGGTTCCATCGGTTGCGCAGTTCTGCTCCCGTGAATGCCTCGGATACCAGTGCCAGTATGGCCGTCCGGCTATCCTTGGGCATCGCCTCATGCATTATTCGGATATTCTCCATGACTTTAACCAGCGCTTTGCTATCCCCAACTTCTTCAGTGGCGTGCATTTGCGGCATCCGCATGGTATCGTGAAGCAACTGCATGCATTCGCTCTTATCTGCTGACTCTTCAGACTCTCCGGCTATCTCGCATATGGCTTTCAAGAGCTGTGCTCGTCGGCGGCTTTGCGTTGACCGCGAACATTGGCTGTATGGTACCCGTGCGTTGGTCGGCTCTGACTCTGCTGCTTCATCTTTGCTTGTATTCATTTTTTTTTTTACTCGTTTTGTGACTGTATAAATCTCTGCTGGTCATTTAACTCACATGATGTTGTGGGCGTGACTTATGGCTTTTCCCTGTGCATTTATATATGCCCATTACGTCATCCATATATTCTTACAGTTTTGTATCACGGACAGGCTGCTTCAACCACATTGGTTACCGACAAAAGCTATATGAAAATAGAATGATATGCAAGATTATAGTCTAAATATTGGAAAACGGTTATCCGAAACACCTCCACTATACAGTAAAGAGTGGCGCAAAGCCAAAAAGATCTTCGGTGGCAAAGTGAATCATTATCCTCCTCTCTTCTTGCATAACCTTTATTTACGCTTTTTACCTCTGTAGAAATATATAATGGCATGCCCAGATGCTTTGGAGTGAAAACGAGCGGATGGGAAGGGGTATATTATTTTACCAACGAGTTCCGCTCAACCATAGAGCAGGTCCTAATATAAATTACAAGTGGTTTGCAAACTACAACGATGCGTATGACTTTGCTTACTAGCAACAAGCCATCTGGTCTTTGGAATCCAAGCTTCAAATATACTCGCTTTTGACTCGCGTCGGCACCAAACATGCATTGCCCACTGCACCGGTTGCACTGCCTGTCGGCGACAATGGCAAGGAGTTTGCGGTTTATACAGATGGCTCCTGTCTGTTCAACGGCCATAGAGAGAATGGACGGGCTCGTGGAGGAATCGGTGTGTATTTTGGGGCAGTTGATAGACGTAATGTATCTTTGCCGCTTGAGGGCAGGGTCCAGATGAGTGCAAGAGTTGAGCTGACTGCCGTCGTCCATGCGCTGGAGATAGCGTCCAAGGACAGCAGCTTTAGAAAATACCAGAGAATCCGCACATGCACTGACTCACAATGCACAATTGACTGTTTTACCCGGTACAACACATATGCAAATGACTTTAAGCGTAACTGCAGAAGATTTTATAAGAAGTGCTCGCTGATTTTGCTGGGAGAGATGCTGATATGTGGATTGGCTGCACAAGCTATGTTTACACATGAGCGGGCACATAAGGGGATTGTAGGGAACGAGCAGGCTGATCGCTTGGCAGTGGATGGCGCTTGTGCCAAACTCCCCACTGCTCACAGTCAGCCTTTATCATTCACCATTCCACCACATTTTTGGATGACGTAAAAAATGTTATTGTTTTCACTGAGTAACATTCAAATAAAAAAGCCTTTATATTTTATACTCTTACCTTGCCACACAAAAATTTAATGGCGAGCTGAATGTGGCGTAGTTGGTTTAAAAAGTGCAAAAGAGGGAGAAGGAAGAGTGAGAAAGGTGGATGAATAAACGAGGTCTTTTGTCTCTTTCTTTATCTTGTGATGGAGGGCCATTCACTAATGCGCGTTCCTCTAGTATTATCAAAACAAGCCTAAATATTTTTGGGCAGGTAAACATATACATAAAATATATATCTTTTCTTCTTTAATTGTCTACCATTCTTTTTCCTCTACAAAAATTTTTTGTGTTGATGTTTACGATTTAATTTTCCTATAGACGCTATGGATACCCAGACATCGACACGTTCAGGTGCAAGTTTCCATCTATCATTTATGCGCGATTTACAAGAATGGCGACATATCATAAAATGGTTTATGCCCTCATGGTTTACCGTCTGCATGGGCAGCGGCATATTAGCCAGCTGCATCGGCCGTCTTCCCTATGAATCCCAGTTCCTGCAAATTCTCGGCTACTCTATATTCTTCCTCAACATAGCTCTTCTTTTCACCTTCCTTGCCCTACAAACCGTTCAGCTGGTTCTGTTCCCAGAGATCATCAGCTTTATGAGGCACAACCCCAAACGCATGCTGCACTATGGAGCTATCCCGATGGCTCTTGCCACGGTGGTTTCTGGCATGTGCAACTTTGGCTTTGCTCAGCAGAGTTTCACTTTGGTGTGCATAGCATGGACTGTTTGGTGGGCATCGGTCATCTTGGCTTCAGCTGCCTCTGTGTTGCTTATCTGTCTAGTTGTCTCTAGAGAAACTCAAAGCATCGAGTCATGCACTGCCGCCTGGCTTCTGCTGGTAGCTCCGCTATCTGTATGCGCAACTGCCGGCGGCAACATAGCTGATCTGCTTCCTGCCCGCCTATCGCTTATAACCCTGGTAGTCAGCTACACTCTGCTGGGCGCAGGAGCCCCCTTGACCTGCTGCCTTCTAGTCCTCTATATGTTCCGTATCACCACCTATAAGCTTCCATCTCATGACAGCATAATTACCGCGTTTATCCCTTTAGGACCTATTGGCCAAATTGGCGCAGCGGCTTTATCCCTCGGAAGCATTGCCAATCAAACTCTAATAGCCGCCTTGCCGCACCTCGACTCCATTGGCACCACTCTGTTGCATTTCGGCATCCTGGTTGCCTTGCTGAGTTGGGGAAGCTGCATATTCTGGCTCACTCATGCAATATTCAGCGTCATTTACCAACGTCGTTTTGCCACCATTCCATTTAATATGAGTTGGTGGTCTTTGACTTTTCCCTTTGGCGTTTTCGCCACACTTACGTCATATTTGGGTGATGTCTTGCAGATGTGGTACCTGCAGGTTAACTTTATGATTGTCGTTGCTCTGCTGCTGGTTTTCTGGCTTTTCAATATGGTTCGTACGGTTGCTTCCACATGGACTGGCTCTGTGTTTGCCCCTCCCTCCGTTTCTTGCCATTCTAGCATAAAAGATGTGTCCACAATGAATTCTCACCCGTCTGTCTGTTCTCCATAGATTTTTCCTTTATGAGTAAGCAAATGGATTTATATAAACTAAAATAATTTTGTTAAAAGTATAGTCAACAGACTGTATTATCTTCCAATATGTTACATAGAAGAATAATAGCTTACAACTTGCGAGAACATCTCTTGTTATTAGGTTATCCTTATGCTTTTTTATTCTTGGGGGGAGGAGGTCTAAACCCATGGGCTTTATTCATATGGTCACTAAAACCTCTCCAGCTGCTAAAGTAAGCAGGTGGTCTGTGAAAATAGCAATAAAAGTCGCGTTGTTGAGACATATTTTGAAAATATTATTCAGTGTTATAGAAATAATACCATAGACAGAAAACTGTGTTTTCAGTTCTTTTATATGAACCCAACTACCTCTAGATAGCGCTTTGTTAGAAAATAGTTTTATTGGAAAATAATAAATATAAAATTTAATAAAATATATTGCGACAATATTGGCAATATGTGGATGGCCAAAAAAAAACACAAAGATTTTTATAAATATATTAATTTTGATATATTAATGTGCAGGTCAAATGTAATTTAGCACATTTTTTGCAAGAAAAGTTGGGAAATAGCATGGTATAGCATCAGTAGTGTCACAACACACAAAATACTTTTTTGCATCCTCTTTCATTAATATTTAAAATTGGATAAGCACATACTATAGCCAATAAAGAGATAGGCAGTAGTTGTTTAGCTAGACTACATTTATTAAATACTTTAAACAGTTTATTGGAGACAGACTTTATTACCTTCTAAATAGATATACCGAGTAGAAGAGCATTAGTTTACCGCATATAAAGATATCCTGATAGCTGTTGAAAGTATTTTTACACTAACCACGCGTAGGTCTAAACCCGTGTTCTTCAAATACATGGTTATAATAACCTCTCCAACTGCTATAATAAATAGATGGTCTGCAAAAATAGCAATTATAGCCGCCTTGTGCCATCATATTAAGATGAATAAGGTTGTACAAATATTTGGTGGACAAAAATTACCGCCCAGTATTTTGCTTTTTTATATGAGTCGCATATTTCTCATTTGGCATTTTGTTGAAAGAGATTTTTATTGGCAAGCAATAAATATAAATTATAATAAAGCAAATAATTGCAATACTGGCCAAATTTAAATTGCAAAAAGAAAATACAAAAATTCTAATATATGAAAATTATTGTCATTTTGTTAATATGCAAGTCCAAGCAATTAAGCACATATACTGCAAGAAAATAATTGGGAGGAATAGCATGGTGTAGCGCCAATAGTGCCACAAAAACGCACTTGCTTTTCACGCTCTTTTATCATGAACAAACAGGTATAGTATTCTTTTATAGAAAAGACTTTTATTATTTACTCAGGCTCCAATGCTGACTTTACACCCAGCTTGTTGCCAGCTCCTGGCACAAAAATATGATTCACTGAAATATAAATGAAATGCAGAGAGTAAAAAATGGCTATTGAATAAACATGGCATCTTCTCGTGTGAACTCGTCCATTATGCCTGAAAAGTACGAACGGATACTTGCCAAGCCAGCCGAGGCCGCGCTTACAGCAGTATTTGCCGGAGTTTCAGTTGACACAGAGCCAGCTGGAGCGACAGGCGATCGTGGCACAAAATCCAGCGGCTGAAAAGCAACAAAGTGGTGAATAGCCTGGCTGAGAAACTCTGCACTGCCCTGTGCCGTTGCTATGGAGCTCGAGCTAGCTGAATCCGGTTCATCTATGGCCCGCTCATACATTTTACCACTTGACTTACATTTTGAGCCCGTCACATTGTCGATAGAATCGCCATGTCGGCTCTCGTATAATGAGCCCTTGTCTAGCCGCTCTGCTACCCATCCCACATGCCTGCGGCGTTGCTGCTGGTTTTGAAGTTTCTTTGCAGACTTCCATGCAGACCGAGACTTTGAGTATGAAACTGCCGAATCCGATGCACTCAGCTTTGCTCGTGCTTTGGACTCCCGATAGCTACTTTTGTGGTCTAGAAAAGAGGGGCGGCATGGCCCACGGCATTTCAGAAAGTCGGCCAAAGACGCGTCGCTTACTGATCGCTGCGGCTTTCTGTATTTGCTCGAGGTATTGGATGAAGATGCTTCGTCTAAGTCTACTGCGCATAGAGACGTTTGCTGTTGGGATGGTTGGGGCTCGTAGTGTACCGCGTGTAGCTTGGCGTTGGTTTGTAGCGACACGAGCCAGTCGGCAACCCAGTCGGCTTTGGCGTTGGCGGTTAGAGGCTTGGTGGTTGCCTCAACTATCTGGGAAGGCGGAAAATGTACACTGCACCAACTCTCGCTCATTGCGTCTATAGACTCGTCCATATTCTATACAAATAAAGAAGGGGGGAAAAGTACCAAACTGACTATTTATAAACAAAAAAAGGGGTAGATGACTTATTTGCAAGAAAAAAATTGGCAATCCTTTTTTGTGTCTATCAAAGAAATAAGTTCTCAGCAGGGCTCGTTTGTGGCTGAAACTCAAGCTGGATCGGAGAATTTAAGCAGAAAAAATGGCAATCACAATCGGACATCCCGATTGACTTGTTTGCTTTACAGAATAACTCACTCTAAGCATATGGTATCGATTAGATTTACACTATTGCGACAACCGATAAAGCTATGGCAAAGCACAGCAGCTGAGGGCTAAACAGAGCACTTGGAGTTGCGCCATCGATATCCATGTTGTTGACCAGCGTAGCTCCAGTCATACGATTTGCGCCATCCATGCTGTCACGGCGCCCGCCATCAGGATCCGCCCGCATCGGTGGAGGCGGCGGCGGTGGCGGTGGCGGTGGCGGGACACTTTTAGGCTTGTCTTTCTTTGGCTCCTTTTTCTCCTCAACCGGTCCGCCGTCAGACCCGATAATCGGCATGTCTTCGGGCTCTCCAGCACGCTTCTGGCTGCAAAATATCTGCTGCTGCCCTTTCTCCCCTAGCTTGAGCTTCTTGTAATAGCCATCGTCGCCGCACTTGTCATAGCATTTGACGACATTTTCTTGCCGCAAACACTTGCACGTCATGTTGATGCCGCAAATATTTACTTCGGCCCGTGTCTGTGCCAAGCACTTTTTAAATGAAGCGGGATTCTCGCAAGCTCCGGCTGCAGCGCTAATGCCTGCAAAAATCAGAATGCCGAAAGCTGTTGCTGCAACAATGCCTCGCATGATTTTTAGCTTGATATAGAGCGTATAGTTCTTAATAGAAATTGCAATAGGTGTAAAGCAAGTTTCTCGTGGAGAATTTGCATTTTGCAAGTGAAACTCAACAGGGCATATGGCAATATTTCACTCCACATATCAAAGAACGCACTTTTTACATGGTAAGAACAAATACCACGTGGAATTGATCCCCTAAATGGTGGCAAATCAGAGCCCCTTTAAATATTGGAAAAGGCGACGATCAGATTATTTATTAAATAGGAATTGTATTATTTATCTACCACTAAGCTATTTATTTTAAGAGATGGGCCGGAAAAAGGAAACGGTGACATATAGCAGCACATTCTCCACATCAGTGCGGGAGGGCAGCATGGGAGCAGGAGTGCAGTTTGCCTCATCTCTAGACCCTCTGAGCGACCAAAACAGCAACGTGGTAGAGCACTACCGCCCACGTGTCTCCTACTACATGCGCGAACAAGCCGGAAACTTCCATTACGGCAAGCAGCACCCAATGAAACCGCATAGGCTTACTCTAACCAACCATCTGGTTCTCAACTACGGACTGCACAAATACATGGACGTCTATGAGCCACGTCGAGCCACCGAAGAGGAAATCCGACAGTTCCATGCTGCCGACTATATTGATTTTCTCAAACGCGTTACGCCAGACAACCAGAGCGACTTTGGCAATTGCTTTTCCGAGTTCAATATCGGCGATGACTGCCCGATATTCGACGGTATGTGGGACTTTTGTCGCATATATTCGGGGGCCAGCATTGAGGCTGCTCGCAAGCTGGTTTCGGGGGCATCCGATATAGCTGTCAACTGGATGGGCGGCCTGCACCATGCCAAGAAGTACGAGCCCAGTGGATTCTGCTATGTAAACGACATTGTGTTGGCCATCTTGCAGCTGCTCCGCTACTATCCACGGGTTCTATATGTGGACATTGATATCCACCATGGTGATGGCGTGCAAGAGGCCTTTTATACCACTGATCGGGTAATGACATGTTCGTTCCACAAATACAATGGCGAGTTTTTCCCAGGAACCGGTGCTATCGACGAGATGGGCTCGGGGTTGGGCAAGTTCTACGCCATCAACGTGCCTTTGCAAGACGGCATTGACGATCGTTCATACACGCAGCTATTCAAGACCGTAATGACGGCGGTGATGGAAACATTTAAGCCTGGAGCCATCGTGCTGCAGTGCGGTGCGGATTCACTTGGTTTGGATAGGCTGGGTGTTTTCAACCTGTCGATAGCTGCTCATGGCGAGTGTGTAAAGTTTATGCGTCGGTTTGGCGTCCCCATGATGGTTATTGGCGGTGGCGGCTACACGATAAGAAATGTTGCTCGTTGCTGGACCTACGAGACCGGCATTGTGTGTGGCGCTGACTTGCCCAATCAGCTGCCCAACACTGTGTATAATGAGTTTTTCGCTCCCGACTATAGCCTCCATCCGCAGCTGTCTGGCCGGGTAGTTAACCATAACTCACGGCCATACCTGAATGCTCTGACTGCGCGCATTCTCGAGCAACTGCGATATCTCAAGGGCGCTCCGTCGGTGCAAATGCAGGAGGCTCCGCCGGATATCCAAGGGTTTTTGGAATCCGAGGAACATCGGCAAAAGGATATTGATGATGACGCGAACAAAGGCAAGCAAGACCGCTCGGGAAGGCGAGAGCATATAGCCGAGTTATACGAAGGCGACCATGACCATGACCATGACGCTGAAGACAGTAGCAGTGTGCTTGACATCTAGCAGTCTTGTCACTTTTTCCTTTTTTCCCCATAAGCTGCGGTTTTTTTGCACTCTTTATGCCTTTTCTTTAACAGATAAAAAAATTACCAGGAAGCTTTTCTAATGTTTTATAGGGATTTTTATTATCAATTCGTAATGGCTATTGCGTCGCTGGAAACCTTGCTAACTGCCAAAGTGCCGCTATGGCAAGTTGTCTTGGTCGGCAGCACAACGTTATTTGCCAGCAGACTCCTATGCCGGCATCTACGGCAACTACACACCACACCGGCTCTATCAAAGGCCAGCAAAAGGAACAAAGTGGTCAAGACCACTCGCGGCACGGCTCTGGGAGAAGATATCAAGCTGGTGTTGATTATCCGGACGGATCTAGGAATGTCCAAGGGTAAAGTAGCAGCGCAATGCTCGCATGCTACATTGGCTTGCTACAAGGACGCACGGAAACGGGCTGCTGAGCTAGTCAAGCTATGGGAATTGATGGGACAGACCAAAGTAACATTAAAATGCTCGTCTGAAGAGGAAATGCTGCAGATGGAACGCAAGGCGCGTGGCTGTGGTCTGATCGCGCAGTCCATTTGCGATGCTGGCCGTACGCAGATTGCGGCCGGATCAAGGACCGTTTTGGGCATTGGCCCTGGTCCTGCCAGTCTAATAGACAAAGTTTCTGGGCATCTGCAGCTTTACTAGATATGTTAATTGCTTAAGGAAAAAAAGAAAATAGAAACTATGTGATTAATGCACATTTGTCAAGACACTCTCCTACTTAGTCGATCAGATCTCTGTTACGGACATCGTCCTCAGAGTAGCGCTGCTTTACATCCTCCGGATAGCTGTCGCGAGAGATGATGCGGTTATCCAGATGCTGTCTGTTCGGGTTGTAATCGTCAGCATACTCAGGAGCATAGTCCTGAGCACCCATTGCGTACTGGTGGTCGTTGTACTGAGTGGTCATGTTGGTAGGAGCAGGACGCTTGCGGCACTTTCTCCATAGTATGTAGCCAATGATGGCCAAGAGCAGCAGCACAGCGGCAATGATGATGATGATGGTGGTCAAGTGGTTCTTCTTGGGCTCCTCCTCCTCTGCAGCAGGCTCGGGCGACGAGCTAGGCTCTTCTGCAATTGGAACCGTAGAGATGGCGGCAGCGCTTGAGGATGTAGGGGCAGGATCTTCGCTGGAGCTGGACGGGCCAATGTGGACACCCTGGTCGGAGTTGAGGTCGCCGCCAACCAGCAGGCCAGAAATGGAAGGCTCGCCACTGGGATCAACCATGGCGTAGTTGGGATCGTTGTTGTTGATGTAGCTCATATCCTCCGTGTACAGGTAGATGGTGGAGCCAGCAACCGCACCACCCCACTCCAAATAGTTTGACAAGACCGTGTAGTAGCTGTACACTGTCGAGCTATCGCACAGGCTGTCGCCAACCACTACCGAGTGACTGTAGATGGCGGCTACAGCCAGATTGGGATCATGTACACCGTAGACCGTGCCGAACGGCGAAGCGCAGGTCTTGCCATCCTTGTTGGTAGTGGTGAATTTGTTTGTGCACATAAAGTCCTTCGTGTTGGACGCATACAGCGGAGACGCCTTGCCGCATTCGGCAGGAGCGCCGCCAGTAGAGTCCTGGATCTGCGGCATGGCCCACGAGCCGCCGCTTACAGACCGCTTGACATAAAACTCATTGCTCCAGTCGCTTGGGTTGGCAGCAATGTAGTTTTTCCACTGCACATCACTGCCACCGCTAAACTTGACAATGGCCACATTGTTGGCAAACGTAATAGGGTTGTATTTGGGATGTGCTTCGGTGGATTCCACGCTAAAGGTGCCCACGTTGCCAGTGCCTCCATCCGACACCATTACCTGGTATGACGCCGAGTCATCCAAAATGTTTGAGTTTGGCTTGTACTCTAGGCAGTTGGCTGCGACAAAGGCAAGCTTGTTGCTTACCAAGGCCAGCTCACAGGTGGTGGGGGTGCCATTCTTTACCAAAATACCGCCCTTCATTCCCAGAACGCTGGATGTCTCTAGTCGCTTGACTACTGTGTGCTGTCCAGCAGCTGCAGTAGCCAATGAAGCCGCAAATAGGCTTAATCCAACTGTCAGACGCGACAGTACTCCTATGCCTCGCATAATCAATCTATCACTCAAGGATGAACTGGTTTACCTGTTTTAATATAAATTAATGGAAAATTTGGTAGAATGCACAAGATGTTTAGCCAGACGTTAGCTGCTATAAATGCAAATAATGAAAAAAAAGTATAGAAGAAAAAGAGTTGGTGCTCTTAGGCCAAGATGAGGAATTTTATTAGTTGAAGTTTAAAAGGAGGGTGGTGTTAAACGGGCTTTTATTTCTTCATCCTTTGAAACTAAGGAGACCTTAATGAACAAAAGAAATAATAAAAGAAAGTGGGCTCTTACACCAAAAGCACAAAATAAGTCTCTTTTACTCAATGAGCTTGGCAATTAAAAGGGAAAAATTTTTAACATACAAGTGGTGAGCCTTTAGCGAGCAAGCCTTAAACTATAATCCAGCAAAACCCTAAAGCACCCTATATATTCAAAGGCGAGTGCTAAGACAGCTTCATATTGGGTAAGAAATCTTGCATTAGTTAATTCAGTTCACAACATGTATTTAATTGACATAAGCAGCCTATAGACTTTAGTAGCGAGGGCGGCACTTTGGTGGCTCAACGGCAGTGCTTGACGAAACATCGCCATCCTTGCCAGTCTCGCCGGGCTGCTCACCACCAGTAGGCTGTTCGCCGCCAGTGGGCTGCTCACCGCCGTCCGTGGGCTGGGAAGAACCGCCAGCGCACTCAATGGTGACCTTGTCAACAAAGGCCTGGTAGACCGTGGATGGGGTCCAGGGAGTCGGGTACCCAGACCACTCCTGAGTGCCCTGAGCGCCAGAGTTACCGCCATCCCAGATACCAAAGGCCACGCGGCCCTCGGTGGTTGGGTACTTGTAGACATTGCTCTGAGCATCAAAGGTGTCCTGGCGCTTGAGCTCACGGATCGGCTTGTTATCGACCAACCAGGTGATCTTGTCCTCAGACCAGTCAATGGTGTAGTCGTGGTACTCGGCAGAGGTATCCGCCATGCTGTACGCGGTCATCTTGGTATAGTCGAGTTCCTTTTGGTAGTAGTAGTTGGTCTGCACCTGCGCCGGGTCCTTGCCCACCCACTCAAAGTCGATCTCGTCACCGGTCTGTTCATTGATGATAATGAAGCTGGTCACCACACCGGTGGCAACCGAGGCCGTCTTGATGCGGGCCGTCACCCGGCCATAATGGATGGTGCTGGATGACTTGGCAGTAGCTCCAAAGCCCTTGTTGTTGGGCGCATCGTACGTCATCTTCAGCACCATGTTGCCGCTCTCCACGGATACGTTGTTGGGCTCAAACACTGACAGGAACTTGTTGGTCTGCGGGTTGCCCTGGTACGCGTTGATTCCGATGGCGTCGCTGGAGCTGTCAAAGTCCACGGTCCGCGAGATGCAGCCCTCTGGTTGCCAACACGAGGTCGAGTTGTATGACTTTACCGGGTCGCATAGATCCCACAGACAGAACATGGCGCTAGAGTCGCAGTATCCTTCGCGGAAGCACGGCGAAAACTCATTACAGGTGCTCTGGCCCATCACAGATGATGCCAGTGAAAGTGCTGCGGCAGTAACAATCGACGTGATCTTCATTTTTACGCTATTATAAAGGAGAGAAGGTTACTCGAAAGACGATGTATCAAAATGAACGAAGGGGAAGAACGAGCTAAGGGGTTTGAAGGAGAGGAAAAGGTAAAGTTGAACAAGAGAAGGGGGAGGAAACAAAGTGGGTTTTATAACAATACGCTTCTGCGGGAAAATAAGCAATCATGCACTCGCCAGACCATATGGAAAGAACGAGGCGGTCCTTGTTTGAAGCATGGAAACAGGCCGACGCAGTTCATGCTGATTCCGCTCAAGTTTCCATGCATGAAAAGTGAAAGGAGATTCACGCATGCTTTATATTTTTTCGCAGCGATTGCTCCAAGCTCGAAGTTTCTCTTACTCATGCACATATTTCTGAGGCCTTTTTTCCCTTTGCATCGCAATTAGAACGATGTGCCGCAGATCCCGGAAAAGGGGTTTATTTTTGGAATTTTTGAAGGTGCATACCAAAATAACCGGTTTGTTGTTTACCTGAACCCCGGCCAGAAACAAAAAACATGTTTTGTAAAATTGGCATTAAAAGTGCGGCAGCTCTGCTTTGCATGCTTTGTAAAACTTCATTTGTTTTATTGCGCAGCCAAGAGGATTTGGTCATTTGCTATGTTGTGCCCGAATAGAGGCTATATTATATAGGCTTGGCATGCTTTGGTAGTGTGCTGCGGTGATTGAAAACTCGCCTGGTTTGTTACTATTGCAGCTCTGGCTTTTGCTAAAACTGCACACTTAGTGAGCGCACTACACTTTGCGCTAATTAAAAAGTTACATGGAACATTATACCGATTTTTAGGCTTTCACGAGTACATTGCGGACCAAACCATCGTCTAAAGAACTTTATGCACATGTATTTATTACGCACGAAAGTAATTGTGGATTTAGTTGAAGAGCTTTTGCCTATTCCTTTTTCGGTATGCACTGATGAGTCCAAATCTGTGCTGCTGAATATTACTACCAACGAGTACGTCAGAAACAGCAAGATACTGCCTGAATATAGATTTAGACATGGGCATATAATACTGTTACATGCTTGCTGATCTAGTAACTCCTAAACATATTTAAATGGTAATGAGATGATACATCGAGGACTGTGGGCTGGACATCGGGTTGAAATGACCATATTTACTCAATGAAGATGGTACCGACGTAAGCGACATCATATAATACCCAAAATAAAGCCAATTATCAATTAGAATAGGAGTATTAGAGCATACGCTGGTTCCAGATAATATCGGGTACTTGAATGTATATATCTGTCTCCTTCACAGTCTCAGCGCTTACTACTTGAAGTACTATAGCTTTATTTCAGTTTAAAGGACAAGTTTAGTTAGCAAGCTTCGCTTTGGCAACTTTCTCCCCTAATGCCAAGTACTCCGAAAGTTCGCTTACAATCTCATTCACGTATTTGGATCTCTTTAATAGAGGATCCGATGTTGGGAGAGATTTCTCATTTTTTGATGGTTTCAACAGATTCAGTAAAGGATCATCCTCATCCATTGTAGAGTCAAAAAGTGCACCTTCATCCAGGATGTAGAAACAATCTTTTATGAAGTCCTTTTGCAAGGTATTTCAAAAGCCTGTACTGCGGCAGGAAATGCTTGATAATGCTTTCAAAGTTATCGCTGATATGCATATGTCCACGTTTTGCTTCTACTGCCTTTGCTTCATCGGCGTTCCATAATTTTATGGCTATATCGTCATTGGGATCTCTATGATCCTCACTGACAACTCCATACGTCGCCACCCAGCACACAACATACAGCAGACTTTCCCAGTCGTCGAGTGCCGTGCGGTCCAT
>JANBTS010000106.1:0-25397 GCA_027578955.1 Coemansia sp. RSA 1250
ACTCATGACGAGCTATTGGCGCTAAAGGGCACTTATTACTTGCTGGTGCAGCAGCAGTCGTTGCAAGTAACGCACTAATACACTTTATATAGCAACTATACATGTTTATATATAATTTAAACCATCAACATTTTGCAATAAACCTTCATTTTGTATAGTCTATAGACAGCACGAGAAAAATTATATTGTACCCAAAAGTGACTCGGCAAACGCCCTGCTTCTCAAGTAATGAATTAATAATTAATAAGACAAAGGATTAAAAAAAATGTCTCAAGGAAACGTTGTACTCGAAACCACATTAGGCAACATAACCCTAGAGCTCTACTGGAACGAAACGCCTCGCACATGCAAGAACTTTTACGAGCTATCTAAGCGCGGCTACTACAACAACGTAAAGTTCCATCGCATCATCCATGACTTTATGATTCAGGGTGGAGACCCGACTGGAACCGGCCGAGGAGGCGAATCGATATACGGAGGCAAGTTCGAAGACGAAATCACAAGCCTCAAGCATACGGGAGCTGGCATATTGAGCATGGCCAATAGCGGGCCAAATACCAACGGTAGTCAGTTTTTCATTACCTTGGCACCTACACCGCATTTGGACAAAAAGCACACGGTGTTTGGCAGAGTTTCAAGAGGAATGAATGTAGTAAAGAATATGGGTCAAGTAGCTACCGATGGGAAGGACCAGCCGCTAGATAATATTATGATATTAAAAGCGTATGTGGAATAAATGGTTCAAAGCAAAGATGAAAACTCGACATCGGTCGTGTCGTGAGATGGTGTAGAGGGAGAGTTAACGTCCATATCGCTGGCATTGCCCATATCGCTACGAGGAGACTGGTTGCCTGAAGAATGATGGCTGGATATTCCGCGGATATCCTCGTCATCCAGCTTGCGTGGCTGCAAGAAATCTGATTCAGAGGAGCGCCTGGCAGTCAGCCTGTCGACCCCCATGGAGTCATCGCTGCTGTCATCCATAAGCCGGGACATTGGCGACTGCATCGACATATTGCTGGATATATGCACGTCGTCGTCGGCAGCAGAGGCCGGCTCACCGGCTTCTTTATAATCCGCAATGAGCTTCTCAATCTTTGCAGTTGCCGAATCGCCATTTGCCGAGCGCAGCCGATAGAACAGCATGTAGGCGGCTGCAGTTTTGACGCTTTCAGGGTCGGATACTGGAGATACATGGCTATCGTCGAAATTGTACCATTTATCGTCTTCAGGATTGCGAGCATATGCCGTATAGTGGCCACCGCCCATCCCACCATAATGGTTGCATACCGAGTACAAGTCGTAAACCAGATTCTCCCCGTGAGGTCCGCACATATGCTGTGTCAAATCCAGGCCAGTAAGCGGGAAGTCCACAAACACATCAATCTTGTCACGCCATGCCCGCGAATGCTGGAAGCGCTTAAGATGCACCACAAGGATCTCAGGCACTCGCCACAAGTCGAACTTTTTGGTAGCCTGCTGATGCTCCTGACACTTGCTGCAGTACCACAGGTCCTCTTCGCCCAGCTGCTCCGATCGGGTGAACTCGGTCAAGCAGTCTTCCAAAGTCACTTGCTTTTGTTGCTTGTTGCCAGATGATGGTCGGGCTGCTGTTTGAGGCGACTCTTTTAGGCTGATCGGCTTTATGGGCTCTAGCTCCTTGTACTGAGTGGCGTCCTCCAACGGTGGCATTGCAAACTCGGTTACTTTGTCAAAGTCAAACATTTTGCTGAGCAGATCTGCATTGTCTTCTGGGCTACTGCCTAGCTCTGACAACAGCGCCTTGGTGCCTTCAGCACTCCACTCGCAGAGCAACGTATCTCCTGTCTTGAAGCTCACTTTGGTACCCATCAAGTCAGCAAACGACAGTGCTGCTGTTACTGTCGCCATCTCGTCATCTGAGTTCTCCTGGATATCCTCCGTATCGCCAACTGCATGGGCTTTCGGCTCGGGCGCTGAATCCACGTCTTCCATTTTGGATTCTTTGGGCGCAAACAGCGGTGAAACTTGAGTCGTGTTTTGAGCCTCGCTGTCGCTGCCGTTGTCGGATCGAGCACGTTTGGGTGTTCCGCGTATCGCATACTCACCGTCATTTTCTGACGAGCTATCCCATCCCTTGCCATGTTCAAGGTCATCTCTAGCCCGGCGGCGGCGCAATCCCTCTGCATTAGCTGCCACTGCAGAAGTCTCTATAGTCAAAGCATTCGACTGTTCACTGCTAGCATCAGCTTCATCTGCCTGAGCTGGCTTCTCCTTGGCAGCAGTAAGAGATTCGCATGAGTCGTTGGTGATGCGATCTTCGAATGCGCGGAACGCATTGGGAGAACCAACGTTCCGACGACCAGTATACATGTACGAGGAAATGGATGACAGGTTCCGGTACTGGCCATAGGACGACGACGACGATGATGCGCGGTGCACACTCAAGCAGGCGGCTTTACCCAATAGCTCCAGAAGCCGCTCGTCAGACCCGCTGTTCTTGCCCACTTGCTGCAGCTGGCTGATAACCCGGGACATATCGATGGCTGCCCACCGAGATAGCACATTGGCGATATGCAAATATAGCTCGCCCAAAGTCACCGCTTCGGTAGGCAGCGTCAGCATCAGAGGCTTGGTTGCCAGGTCGGGTCCGTAACTATAGCTGCCATAGGGCGAGGGCGAGGATGGTCGGCTACACAGCAATTGAACTATCGAGCTGGGCTCGCTAGCCGGATCCGCAGCCGCCCTGGCGGTATCGACGCCAACTTCGTACATATGCACAACGTCAGAATCACGAATGTCACCCAAGCTGTCGCTATCCGTAAATACCGAGTACATGCGCATCGAAAAGATATCGCAAGCAAGCAACCGAGTAGCGTCGCACTGGACCAAATGAGCCACCAGCTGCTTTAGCTGCTTTATCGTGGCTTCTTTACGAACCACTAAATGCATATGGGTGGCAAAAACAGCCGTGTCGGCAGGAATAAACAGCACCTGCACCCATTTTTGCCGCTGTATGGGAAGTGGCAGCGTCAGATACATGAACGGATCAAAAGTCACTGACACGTGGCTGCACTCGGGACATACCAATGTGCTGCGGTACTGGCCCTGGAACAGATCAACCACCACGCTGTCGTTGCGGCGCTTGTAGATGTCCCACTGCTCGTCAGCTATTTCGGCATCCGGCCGCCCGTTGGCGTCGGGTACCTCGATGTAGGGCTTCTTGATGATGCGGTTCAAGTCCTCGTGCATGCCGTCCAGCAGAAACGCCAAGAACTCGGGAGCGTCCTGCTGGTTGTAGCCACGGAACTGAGGAGCCCACTGAGCCACTGTTTGCTTAAACATCCGCGGCGCATACGCACCACGCTCAATGTCCCACATGGCCTTGACCAGGCGCCCGTACGCCGATGCCACGGCGCCCTTCATTCCCAGCGGATTATCCCGATTTAACTCGACTCTATACACGTTGGACACAAAGTACTGTGTCAGGTCGCTAAAGTGCCCCAGGCACTGCAGCGCTGAGTTCATAAAGCAGGTGTTGCCCAAGTTGTTCAGTCCGCACAAGTAGTGTGCTTGTGTTGGCGCGGCTTCTGCCAGCGCATTTTCGGTAATACTCTCTGTATCCGACTCTTTGGTCTTGTCGGAGTCTGACGAAAGCTCAATGGCATAATCGTCCCAGTTTTGAATCACCTCGCTCATCAGTGCTGCCAATTTCGCGTTATCTGCTTCTGAAATGTGCTCATCAGTAGCTTCTGCTTGGTTATCTAATGATGAGCAAGGCTCAAACACCACCGTGGAGTCCGACAAAATGCCAGCTGCCATCAGCAGCGTCGAGTCGTCATCTGTGACCTCTTCCAGCTGGTCGGCAGTCGTATTCCCGGCTCCTGTGCCAAAGTCCACGTCATCCTCGCTGGCAAGAGCAGATTCGTATGAAGGAGGGCTCAGCGCAGTATCCATAGCAGCAGAGTCAGAAGCACGCTCAGCTGCCAACCGGAAAAGCTTGATGTCGCCAGGCGAATCAACATCTAATCTATGACATATCTGGTGCTTCAGCTCCGCCAAAGACGCGCCCAAAGATATAACAATGCGCTGAACGTTTTTGGTATCAGCCTTCTCAAACGCAGCTTTGCTGACAACAAACAGAGAGGGCGGGTACAGATCAAGCACGGCTTGTTCTGTCTCGCTCTGCACAGCCACTCGCCGGATTGCGTTTTGCTGCTCTTTGACTCCATAAAGAACTGACATTTTCTGCCACACCTCCAGCGGAATAGCCTCTAGATCCTCGTCTAGCTTGAGCTCCGGCTGCAGCTCGCCATTGGCGTCTACTATACTTGAGTTGTCGATGGGCCCTATTTTGCACTGAACAAGCCCACTGGCCGATTCTTGCCACTGTGCGAACCATTTGCGCTCAACCAGATACCAGACGCTCCCGGGGACCATCGCGGCGCCATCAATTTCTGCTTGCAGCGTGGCTGCCGTTGCCTCGCTCATGTCTGAGCTGACTTCAGAACTTTCCAGTTGCTGCAGACCCCCAACAGCTATGGTGTCGCCGTCGTACTGCTCTGCGGGCGTGTGCACATATGATAGAACCGGCGACTGATTGCTGTCGTGCTTGGCTGACAATTCAGCTGATTCGTCTGCATTAGCAACGGCTATCTCGGGTATTCTGGTTTCGTTACAACGTGAGGAAGCTGGGCCACCGCCCAAAGTACCATTTGCCATAATTTAAGAATGAAAAGTTGCTATGGCTCTAAACGCACAAAACAAAAAGAGAAAAGGAAAATTGTTGGGATAGGTCTTTACAAGCGCATACATAAAGCACTAAAAGAGGGATAATAAATTTTCAAGCTGAGTTAGCAAAAATAAGCTGGGGCCCATTTATTTGTTGGTAAAATATACAAAAAGACAGGACTAGTTTAACGAAAGTAGCGCATGTAGAGCTTCGCAACCCGACACTTGCAAGCGAAATGCAATAAAAATAAAGAGCTTTAGCCGCCAAAGCCATAGAGAGTGCGGCCCTGGCGCTTGAGAGCGTAGACGACGTCCAGCGAGGTGACGGTCTTGCGCTTCGCGTGCTCGGTGTAGGTGACGGCGTCGCGGATGACGTTCTCAAGGAACACCTTGAGCACACCGCGGGTCTCCTCGTAAATCAGCCCCGAGATACGCTTGACACCGCCACGGCGGGCAAGGCGGCGGATGGCGGGCTTGGTGATGCCCTGGATGTTGTCACGAAGAATCTTGCGATGGCGCTTGGCTCCTCCCTTTCCCAAGCCCTTTCCTCCTTTACCGCGGCCAGACATATTGAAGTATTTCGAGTTTATAAAGTTGAATAAAACAGAGAGAGAAAAAATCAGTCAGCTGCTTACAGCTCTGCAGGTGGGAGCCATTTATAAGCTCCAGGATAATTTTTGCTGCGCAGAAGGGAAAATCGAACTGCGTGGTTAGCTCGGCCAATCACATGGCTTGCATCCTTGTCCCTTGAGCTGGAACAAAAAGGATATTCGCGTAAAAACGCGTTTATAGAGCGGTTTACTGCAATGGCGCGCAAAAGCCAAAGTGGGAGCGTCTGGCAAACAAATTTCCTGCTCGGGACCAATCAGAGAATGTGGCTTCGGAAATATAATTGTTTCGATAACGCGTTTTTGTTTTAAGAATGCAGAGCAGACTCATCTGTATCTGGTCCACTCAGAACCCTGGGTTTCTCGCAAAGATACGCGCTTCGATTATAGCCCGCTATTGGAAAATGCAATTGTATTTTTTTTTCGCGTGTGCGTGCAAAAATAAAATAGACGCGCGTAAAGGAGTTCGCAGTACAAGAGCTACAAAAATTCCCTTCCTATTGGCTCTCAGATATAAAATCTAGCACCACTGGTTTTCCCCCCTTTTGATAATCCTTTTTCTTCTTAACTTTCTTATATTCTACATTTTATACCTTAGCAATGGCACGCACCAAGCAAACTGCTCGCAAGTCCACGGGAGGCAAGGCCCCCCGTAAGCAGCTGGCCACCAAGGCTGCCCGCAAGTCAGCCCCCACCTCCACCACCGGTGGTGTCAAGAAGCCTCACCGCTACCGCCCGGGTACCGTGGCTCTGCGCGAGATCCGTCGCTACCAGAAGTCCACCGAGCTGCTTATCCGCAAGCTGCCCTTCCAGCGCCTGGTCCGTGAGATTGCCCAGGACTTTAAGACCGACCTGCGCTTCCAGTCGTCGGCCATCGCTGCTCTGCAGGAAGCTGCCGAGGCATACCTGGTCGGCCTGTTCGAAGACACCAACCTGGCAGCCATCCACGGCCGCCGTGTGACCATCCAGCCCAAGGATCTGCAGCTGGCCCGTCGTCTCCGTGGCGAGCGGTCGTAAACTGTAAAAAAAAAAACCCTTGGATTTCCGTTGGCATCAAATCACATAATTTTGCGGCAAATTTCTTACACTGAAGCTCATAGTTGCTTTTTTTGTTTGTAGCACAACTTCCACTTGTGCTAGAGTTCATGTCGATTACCATCAAATTATTTTTCCTGTATATTTACTGAACTTTACAAATAAATACGAGCAATCCGTTTAACATTGAAATGTTGAAATGTGATAGAGATCCATAACTCTGGCATTTGGTTTATCGGAACTATTTCGGGATAGTGTATTTTCCTTGGCAGGCTGCTAGAAATGGCTACAAGGAATATCTCTCGTTGTGTGGAAAAGGCGCTGGGCGACATAGTAACTGCAGAGAATCGATGGCATGGATGGAATGGCGATGCATTGCCTGTGGTCAATTCGCTTGTCAACCTTATTCTCCAGCAGTATTCGGCACAGCAGCCAAGTGTCTGGCATCCCAGTCTTACATATATGTTTCCTGACTTGCCAGCCAAGTACGAGGCGGCAAACTCTGAAATATCTCAGCAAACATTAGCCAAGCTATGCGAAATAGTTGGCAAAATGGTAAGCTTCATTAAAAAAAAACATCCACAAACCCCACTTTTCTAAATTTTGAAGCTTGTAGAGCGTGCAGTGTGCGAATATCAAAAAGGCTGCCACAGAATTGACGGATCTTGCTCAAGCGAACACTGGTGCGGAGCCATCGTTTTATTTCACATTGGGGCAGTATGCAGAGCTAGCTCACGGCGCTCATAAGCTTTATGAATCTGCTATGGAAATGCGAGTAGAGTATGTTTCTGACTTGGGCACCATTGTAAAGGGGCTTGCTGGCGAATCAGTCACCTATCCAGCGGGTGCATTTGATAGTGACAAGCATTTTGTCAAACTTCTTACTTGGGAAAGCTCGCCTGGTCTTAAAGAAGGCCGTTTAGAGATATCCAATCATTCTACTATCCTCACATTGCAAGATTTTGATGAGCTTATACGAAATGAGTAGAGCTTTTATTCAATGCATTAATTACAAAAAAAAAAAAATTCTATGCGCGTGTGCTGTGTATCTCGGTTTGAGTGTTGATTGGTTCGATTTCGTCGGTAGCTTGATCATCTACTTCTTCCTGCACAATCAGAGTTCTGAACTTAACGTCTTTGGCATTAATGTTTAGTATCTTGTCGCCAATAATGTCGATTAGCTGCCGAAGCTTTGCGTGCTGCTCGATTGTATGTTTGCCGTTGGTATCTACGCTAATCAGCATGTCATAGACTGTGGAATACGCAGATTTAGACAAAGGGACGTAGCGGTTAAGGCGTCGGGCACTATGCCTGAACCCCAAAGCTACCGACAAAGTATGCATCAAGTCTTCTAGCGGATATATGCTTGTGCCTCGTTTAAGAATAGTCAGTATATCTGTCACCGTTTCATCCTCTTTTTGCGTCAGTCCATTGGTTGCAGCCATACATGCTGCTATAATTGTCAATACTCTTATGTTCATTAATGAAAAATACCTTTAAGGAAACACTGAGAATATCCACACGGCTGCCAGCATCATCTTTGCTTTTATTGAAGAAATGCCTTGGAGCTTATACCGTGTGTACACCAATGATCGTGTATATGGAGCACGGTCTCACTTGTCTTCCATTGAACAAACTATAGGCTGTTGTTTCTCCACATACTCGGCACTTGTTATTATTCCCACAAAAACCTTTCTCTACTACTTTTTCTTAGTTTTACACATGTAGGCTCTATTTCTATAGTAGCTCAAGGATGTTGGCTTGTGACATTATCCTGAATATAAGCAGCATGTGTGCAATGGATGCGAGCATCATGACTAGCTAATTCGATCGCTATATAACAAGTGAACTAGCCAAACAGGCCAGATGGCGATGATTGAAATGGCTCGGTTCGGCTCATCGAGCCACTGTGGTTATTGATAATGTAGATGACCAGCGACATTTCGAGACGGATAACTCGCTCAAATCGCACCCAAATAAGCTGAAACTTGATAGGCAGGTTTCAGTAATGCAAATATGTTAGAAAAGTTAAAAATACAAGCGGGTTATTAGAGAGCAGATTCTACAAAAATATTTATTTGATTTCAACCAAATTATTTCATTGCACAAGTTGTTCCGCCTGAATAAAATAAACAGTGGTAAAACAAACAGCCATTTCATATGTTTTTACACAGAACCATAGCTTTAACAGTGCTAAAGATACCAATAAAACAGCATACACCCAATTGAAGCCACGACCAAGCGACATAAAACCACGGCCAAAGATTAATTATTTGATCGGTGATCAGACATTTAGCTACTCAAGCGCCAAGCTCAAAGGAAAAAAAAATACACTTTTGTTTGTGCATTGAACTGGAAAAATGAGCGAAATTAGCAAAGAGGAGGTGGCATTGTACGATCGGCAAATTCGGCTGTGGGGCATGGAGGCGCAAAACCGGCTACGCAGCTCAACGGTACGCTTTGAGGGGATAAACGCTCTGACACTAGAAGCAAGCAAAAACCTCGTATTGGCAGGCATAGGAACCCTAATACTTCACGATCCCTTGCCAATAGCCGCCAAGGACCTCGAAGTCCAATATTACTTCCAGCCCAGCGACCTCAACAGACCTAAAGACCAGGTGCTGGCAGAACGACTCGCTATCCTCAATCCTCTAGTCAAAATACAAGTGGGTGACGGTGACGGCGACTGTGACGTTTTGGTGATGGTTGGAAGGCAGGCTGTGGAGTATGAGACGAGGTTTATTGCGGCGGATTCGTTTGGATTATTTGGGTATATTTTTGTGGACTGCTTAGATGACTATGAGTTTATGGAAGCTACAGACGGAGAGAATCGGATGTGTAAGGCCGAATACAAAAGGCTAGAGCAGTCGCTACAGTCCCCGGTTAAAGGCAATGCACAGAGGTTGAAGCGCAAGTACCCGCCATTGGCGTTTATCATGCAAGGTAAGTCCCCCCTGTATGTAAAATTACATGGAAGGCTAACTTTTTCGACATATAGCGCTGATGCAGATGACTTTGGGGCAATCAAGCATAAGCGAGAAAGACTTGGCTGAGGCCGTCAACCGGATGCTGGATAGTCGCGGAATTCCACGGGAACTAGTAGATGAGGCCACGGTAGCTAGAGTCGCGCAGAGCTGGAACACCGAGTTTGTTCCCTGCGCAGCCGTGGTGGGAGGAACGCTGGCTCAGGAAGTGCTTAAAATCGTAACTCGCAAAGACATGCCCATACAGAACTGGTACACATACGATGCGCTCAAGGGCGACGGCATTACCTGCTTCTTGTAGGATTTAAGTAGCTTTATTTTTACAGAGAAAAAAAGTGAAGTGTGGGGGGTTTTTTTTACGACCGCTCGCCACGGAGACGGCGGGCCAGCTGCAGGTCCTTGGGCTGGATGGTCACACGGCGGCCGTGGATGGCTGCCAGGTTGGTGTCTTCGAACAGGCCGACCAGGTATGCCTCGGCGGCTTCCTGCAGAGCAGCGATGGCCGACGACTGGAAGCGCAGGTCGGTCTTAAAGTCCTGGGCAATCTCACGGACCAGGCGCTGGAAGGGCAGCTTGCGGATAAGCAGCTCGGTGGACTTCTGGTAGCGACGGATCTCGCGCAGAGCCACGGTACCCGGGCGGTAGCGGTGAGGCTTCTTGACACCACCGGTGGTGGAGGTGGGGGCTGACTTGCGGGCAGCCTTGGTGGCCAGCTGCTTACGGGGGGCCTTGCCTCCCGTGGACTTGCGAGCAGTTTGCTTGGTACGTGCCATTATGTGAAAAAAAAAAGCTTGGAGAAAAATATGTGTTTCGAAAAAGAAAAAGACAGAGGGAGGATACTCTTTATATAGCAAACGAGTAGGTATATCCTTCACGTAGTTTTTGCGAAGAGAAAAAGGAGCGAAGGATGGGATATAATGAACGCGTGTTTCGTTAAAAAATCGAAACATGGGTCTTTTGGTAAAACGACTGGCTAGGAATTCACCATGGGAATAACCCACTATCCCCCCCAAAGAGAAACCTATTTTTTTTACTAGCCACCTAACAAAAGTAGCTGAAATCCAAACATGTATCTTATGCTACAGAATGCTAAGCGCAATCTCATTCGTCAGGTGGCTAGGCGGTATCTGATTGGGCCGGCAACATATGGCTCAAGCAGTAGGTTCCAAAACCTGGAGTATGAGCCAGGTGGGCACTGATTGGCTGCATACGCGTTTAGGCTTTTTTTTATCTTCAAAAGGCGTCTCTTCCCTTTGGGAAAACTTATGAGGGGGGAGGCAATGGTTATTCAGCCAACCACAACGCGACATTGCTGGTAAAGCTGTTTGTTTCGATTTTTAACCGTTTCGACATCCCTTAACAAGTCTTGTATTGAGTGGGCTTCCCTCGAAAAAGATGTTTATTTCGATTTTTTCTCCATTTCGCGTTCAACTCCATCTTTCGCGCCTTTTTGTTCGCAGACCCAAATTTGTGCCAACCTTTGGTATCTGCGGAATATAAAAGAGCTACCAATTCCCCCCCCATTTCCCTTCTACATTTTCACTATACATTAGTTTTTCTTATACGCATTTATATCTAAATATGTCTGGCCGCGGTAAAGGAGGAAAAGGCTTGGGAAAGGGAGGAGCCAAGCGCCATCGCAAGATTCTTCGTGACAACATCCAGGGCATCACCAAGCCCGCCATCCGCCGCCTTGCCCGCCGTGGCGGTGTCAAGCGTATCTCGGGGCTGATTTACGAGGAGACCCGCGGTGTGCTCAAGGTGTTCCTTGAGAACGTCATCCGCGACGCCGTCACCTACACCGAGCACGCGAAGCGCAAGACCGTCACCTCGCTGGACGTCGTCTACGCTCTCAAGCGCCAGGGCCGCACTCTCTATGGCTTTGGTGGCTAACTTCTTTTTTTCTCTTCAAAGCATGCCTTTTGTATAATAAAATACGCCAAAACTAGTATGAATTCCACGGAGATGTTTTCGGTAAAAAACAAGGTGGTGGTGGTTACCGGCGGAGGCAGCGGAGTTGGGCTGATGATTACCAGGGGGTTTGTCAGGAACGGAGCCAAAGTATATATAGCCAGCCGCAAAGCAGAGGCTCTTGAGAGAGCAGCCCGGGAGCTGGCCCAGGAGGGGCCCGGGCAATGCATCGCCCTGCCGTGCGACCTCCAGGACCTCGAGCAAGTCAGGCGCCTGGCCGACGCACTCCGCACAAGGGAGCCCGCGGGCATCGACGTTCTAGTGAACAACGCTGGCGCCACCTGGGGCACGCCCAGCATCGAGGAGTATCCGGACTCTGCCTGGACCAAAGTGCTCACGCTAAACGTGCAGCGGGTGTTTTCGTTGACGCAGCTGCTGGTTCCGTTGCTCCAGAAGCGCGGCCAGGGGGAGCCGGCGCGGATAATCAACGTGGGATCTATCGACGGGCTTAGCGTGCCGGCGCTGGTGACGCCGGCATATTCGGCATCCAAGGCTGCGGTGCATCACCTGACCAGGGTTCTGGCGGGCCATCTGGGCCCGCACATTGCCTGCAATGCCGTAGCGCCGGGGCCCTTTGAATCCCACATGATGAAGGCCACGCTGGACATGTTCCACGATGCTATTGTGGAGAGGATCCCGCTGCGTCGCATTGGCCGCCCGCAAGATATAGCCGGAGTGTGCATTTTTCTGGCCAGCTCTGCCGGCGCCTATATTAATGGCGCGGTGATTCCTGTGGATGGCGGCGCCCTGGCTGGTGCCCAGCTTTGAAAATTCACCGCTTCCCAGAGCTCTTCAGAGGGCGCGCGGGTTATTTTTTGCGAGCACTTTTAAAAAACGCGCAACAAGTATCTTTCTTATCTCCACTTTTTCTGTTTTAATAATGCACAGTATCTTGAGAGCCAACTGCATGCGGCTGCGTGCGCCTCTGGTGCGTATGGCACGTAGGACGCTAACGAAATACACCGAGTCGCACGAGTGGGTCAAGATAGACGACGGTGTGGCTACTATCGGGATCACGGACTATGCGCAGAACGCACTGGGCGACGTGGTCTACGTGGAGGTGCCCGAAGTGGACGCCGAGGTTGAGCTGGACGAGGTCGTGGGCATTGTTGAGTCTGTAAAGTCCACCAGCGATATTTACACGCCACTTTCCGGCACCATTGTGGATGCCAACCAGAAAGTCGTGGAAAACAACAAGCTGATCAACAGGTCCCCGGAAGCCGACGGCTGGCTGTTCAAAATCAAGTTCTCGTCCCAGGACGAGCTAGAAAAGCTCCTGGATGCTGCCCAGTACAAAAAACTCATCGAGGAAGGCCATTAGTTTCTCTGTGGTTTATTTATAAAATAGGGGGGGGCTTTTTTATAGAAAGAAATACAGTTTTTTGGTCCTTGTGCCAAGGGAGACGAAAGTGGTAGAAGAAAAACATACATGGAAAGATTCAGTGTAGCTCCATTTGCAGCGGTTCCAGAAATGCGTATGGAATCAGTATGCCTTGGATGATGTTTGCTGTGGTCGTTGCCGTTCATAATCGTCATGCTATAAGAGGTATTTTTTTAGCACTCCATAGAATCACATGGCGTTACTGCACAAAACACTCCCCCCACGCAACTCCTGCATGCGGAGGCAAATAAAAATCACCGCTTGTCGCAAAGGTTCTGAATCCGCCTAAATACTCACCTTTATAGGCCCGCTCTTTTGGCGCTTGTGAGACGTGTCGCTCATTTTAAGCGAGACGCGAGACCGCCTGGTCTCTCCCGTGTGCGACCCTGCGCCTATACGGAAGGCAGCCTTTATGGAGGCCCGCGGCAGCAAATCCAACTTTTCAAAGTCGTTTTTGGCCGGGCCCAGCACCAGCTCGAGCAAATCCACCGACCGCCCCCTGGGCTCCACATCCACATCCTTCAGGTACGCCGTGGCCAAGTCCGGCAGCGCCCGTCTAGTCTCTCCCACATACGGCCGCACAAACTCATCATACAGGCTGGTTAGCCCGCATTTGGCCACAAAGTCTGTGCTGCCCGTGGGCGTTTGGCGCTGTCGTGGCTGGCGCATCGGCCGTTTTCTGCTCTGCTCCGTGGCGCTCTCGCGCCTCCGCTTACGTGTGTCTTCTGATGCCTGTATTGCATGCTTGCAATCAAGCTGTGTGTCCCGAGTTGCCTCGAAGCGCGGCAGTAGGTCGCGCGCGGCTGTCAGCACGTCTGGCGACAGGGTGTTGACGCTGGACGAGGCTGACGACAGCTGTGATGTGCCGTTGGTCAGCGAGGGGACCGGCGACTGGCTGGTCGCCTCGTATCTGCTCACGCTCTGCTGCATTATCCCAGCGCTGGCTTGTGGCTCACAATTGCTTCTCAAACACTCGCTCAATTCAAAACTTCTCAGAGTGAAAGCCCTCAAGCTTGGCGGCGTGGAATTCAAATAAAAGCCCCTTTTGGTACTTTCCAAAAGGCGTTCTAAAGGTTATATATACAAGGTAAGGCGCTAGGTCTTCTAAAGATACCTTCAGCTAATGCCCGCAAGAGTGTTATAAGCGGTTTGAAAGGCCCTCTCTCTTCCCAAGTTTTCCGAACAGCGAGATTATATTTTTGCACCGGGCTTGAGTAATAGGCGTATACTAAAGCACAGCGAAAAATACAGAGAAAAACTCAAGAGAAGAAAAGAAAAAAAGCCTTTTTCCCTCCTGAATTTCTTTTATATTCCTTGCCCAGACTTCCTCCCCCCCCAACCGTGCTATTGGCCAATCATCTGCATATCGCGTCAGCTGACCGCAGGCTATTATTCAAATAGGGCTCTTTCACCAAATTGAGGTTTATGGATGGGCGGCGACAGACGCTACAGGATGCCGAAGACGACGTGCTGCAGTTTATGGGGCTGCTGGAGGACACGGGTGTAAGCGGGCAGTGCCGCGCGTTGCTGCGGCCGCGGCGATGGCGGAGATCGCGAGCCATCGCGCTGACCCAGAGGCTGTTCTGGCTGGCGCAGTACCCCTTGCAGACCCGAACCACCCTAATGCATCTGACCCGGCAGACGCCGCCCATAGGCGTGCACCTGCTGCGGGGATTCCCCCTGGGCATTCTGTCCCAGCGCATCCGCCTATGGCCGCAGCGCATCGCCAGCACGGCCACGCTGGCGGTACGAGGGCAGGCAAAGTCCTTTGTGCGCTCAGCGGGAGGCCTCATTTTGCACTACTGCCTGTATGCAATGACGTATGGGCTGGTGCGCCAGTCGCTCATTGCGCAGATTGCGGGAGGCTCTGTAGGCGGCCTGCTGGCGCCCTCGCTTCAGTGGGTCCGCGATCTCCTGCTGTTTAGGGCCCGAGGAGCTGTCCTCAGCACGTATCTCTGCGACACTCTGCAGCGCTCCCTGCTGTCAGTTGTCAAGCAAGCAGTGTCGTTTGCGCTGCTATCCTTTTGCGTGGTGCCAAAGTTCAAGGCATTTGCTGAAACCCAGGACTCTGGGCGCATCAGCCTACTGCAAGAGATGGCTCTGGATATGCCGGGCCAAGGCCAGCTGCAGCTGGCTCCGAGCATCGAGGCGGATTCCGGTTCCGCGTATGATTGGCGGGTGATCCGGCGGGTCGAGTTTCTGTGCTTTACCGAGGCGGTCGGCAGCATGCTGAGCTGCGTGGTTACTAGGGCGCTCATGTACCCCATCGACACCGTGCTGGTGCGGCTGATGGCTGACGAGGCGGGGCTGACGGCGTATGGATTCTCCGGGTTCTTTGCTTGCCTCAGACACACCTATAGGGCCGGTGGAGTGGCCTCGTTGTTTTATGGCTTCAGCACCGCTTTGACCTGGGACCTAGCTCTGGCTTGGTCTTCCGTCGAGGCTTTGCATTTGCTGTGTAAATCCGCTTGGATCGCGTTCAAGTAAAATCCTGGGCAATCTAATCCAAAGATCGCGTTAAGCGTCCGCAGGCTCTACGCGTCTAACCAATCCAGTAAAAAAGAAACGCGCGTTTTTCTTTACTATAAATATTTTTTATTATGGCTTCTGGTCGTAGGCTACGTACTCCCCGCAACAAACCCGACAAGTTTGCAAAGTTACGGCAGCTCCGTGCTTCAGGACGGGCAGCAGCCTTCAGTGTAGGTTACCACCCGTGCAATTCATGAATATAGGCTAAGTATGTTTATAGGACGAAGAGGACTCGGATGATCTATACGAAAAGGTCGATGAAGACGAATACCAGCAGCGGCTGCAAAGCGGGCTTGGGGACTTCGTCGTAAACGATGATAACAGCGGCTACACCGAAGACAGCAAAGATGATATTGGGCTATCCAGTGCCCGGAAACAAACCAAGCTGGCGAGCAAGCCAAGCTCAGCCAAGCCTGCACGGAAGCTAGGAGCGATGTTCAAGTCGGCGCAGATGCGTTCGCTAGGCAAGCAGCGCCAGAACGAGGATGATGAGGAGTTTATGGCATCCCTGATGAATGACCTGGAGATTCCGCTGACCCCGTCGAAGTCCCAGAGCAAGCCTGCGAAGCGCCGGCTTGCAGCAGCCCGGAATAAGCCGGTTACTCCCAAGGCTGAGCCAGCTGGCACCCCGGCACCGCCCTTCAAGAAGGCCAAGTCCAGCATGGAAGATCCGTTTGCTATGGAGCCAGTTGATAAGGGCAAGTCGAGTATGGAAGATCCGTTTGCTATGGAGCCGGCCGACAAGAAGCCCACGGCTGCCGAGCTATCCGCAGCTGTAGAGTCCGCCGACATGGACGTAAGCGACGATATGCTGCTTAGCGGGCTAGAAGAACTAGCCAACGAGCCAGCCGCATTGTATGCCGAGAAGCCCGCTCAGGGACAAAGCTGGATGGACGTGCAGCTGGAAATAGCCAAGCAGCCAGCAGAGCCTCGACAAGAAAGCATAGGCGATATGGAGAACACGGGCAAGCTGTACGTGTATTGGCTAGACATGATGGAAAAGAACGGGGCTCTCTACGTTATCGGCAAGCAGCCTTGCTCGCAGGGGTTCCGTAGCTGCTGTGTTAAAGTAACCGGGCTCGAGCGCAACCTATTCGTGCTGCCCCGTCTGCTCAAGGATGAGCGGGTTCCGGCGGTGGAAGTGCACAAGGAATTCGAGGCCCTGGCGATGCGGCAGGGCGTTAGCTCGTTTGGCTGCAAGCCGGTGGAGCGCAAATACGCGTTTGAGGCCAGCGGGGTGCCGGCATCCGCCGAGTACCTCAAGGTGGTCTATGGGTTCGACCAGCCGGCGCTGCCGGACAACATGAGCGGAGAGACGTTCGAACGGGTGTTTGGGACAACGTATTCGGCGCTGGAGCTGTTCTTGCTTAAGCGGAGGATTATGGGACCATGCTGGCTCTGCGTAGAGGGGGCGCAGGCCGTGGACCACTATAACCGCGTCTCGTGGTGCCGGTCAGAGTACGTCGTGGGCGACCCCAAGGCTGTGTGCGTGATGTCGGACGATATGGTGGCGCAAGCCGGGCTGCCCAAGACCCCCTGCCTGACCTCAGTGACGATGAGCCTGAAGACCGTGATGAACCACCGCGAAAACATCAACGAGGTGGTTGCGGTAAGCCTGCTGGTGCACCGCGACATGTCACTGGACGACAATACGCCGGCAGCGCAACGGGCCGCCGAGCAGCTGACGCTGGTGCGGCAGCTCACCGGCATGCCGCTGCCCGCAGACTTTTCGCGGGCGGCGCAGGCCCAGAGCCGCCGCGGCCTGGTCATCGAGGCCGTGCAGTCGGAAGCCGCCCTGCTGGCCTCGCTGGTGGCGCACCTGCAGCGGCTGGACCCGGACATCCTGGCAGCCCACAACTTTTACGGCTTCGACCTGGACGTGCTCCTGCACAGAATGCGGGCGCTTCGCACGGACGGGTGGTCGAGGCTCGGCAGGCTGCAGCGCACGCAGTGGCCCAAGCTGCAGGCGGGCGCCGGCGGGATGGGCGAGAGCTCCTTCTCGGAGCGGCAGATCGTGTGCGGCCGGGTGGTCTGCGACACGTATCTGGCCAGCAAAGACCTGATCCGTGCCAAGTCCTACGCACTGACCAGCCTGGCTAGCCAGGAGCTAAAGATCTGCCGCGAGGAGATCCCGTTCGAGCGGATTCCCGAGTACTTTGCCTCGGCCAAGTCCCTGCTGCTGTTTCTGCGGCACACCGCGTTCGATGCGTTTTTGGCCGCCGCCCTGATGATCCACCTGCAGGTCCTGCCGATGACCAAGCAGCTCACCTGCCTGGCCGGCAACCTGTGGACCCGCACCCTGATGGGCGCCCGTGCCGAGCGCAACGAGTTTCTGCTGCTGCACGAGTTCTACCGCAACAAGTACATCCGCCCGGACAAGTTCTTTGGCTCGCGGGCGGCCAAGGGCAAGGAGAGCCAGCAGAGCGCCGGCTTGGGTGCGGAAATGTCCCAGGCCATCGGCGATGCACAGGAAGAAGAGGCCGTGGTTGCCGGAAAGAGCGGGCGCCGTAAGCCGGCCTACATGGGCGGGCTGGTGCTGGAGCCCAAGCGGGGGCTCTACGACCGCTACGTGCTGCTGCTGGACTTCAACTCGCTGTATCCGTCGATCATCCAGGAGTTCAACATCTGCTTTACCACCGTGCATCGCCCCAGCAGCCCCGACGACATCCCCGATATGCCGGCGCCGGACCAGCCCCCGGGCATCCTGCCCCGCCTGCTGAAGACGCTGGTGGACCGGCGGCGCCAAGTCAAGCAGCTGCTCAAGCAGGCCTCCGAGCAGGAAGCCGCGCAGCTGAACGTCCGGCAGCTGGCGCTGAAGCTAACGGCAAACTCCATGTACGGCTGCCTGGGCTTCGTGCATTCCCGGTTCTACGCCAAGCCACTGGCCATGCTGATTACCTCGCGAGGCCGCGAGATCCTCCAGTCTACCCGCGACCTGGCCCTGTCGGATGGGCTGGAGGTGATCTACGGCGACACCGACTCCATCATGATAGCCACCAAGGCGGACTCCCTAAAGAAAGTGTATGAGATGGGCGCGCAGTTCAAACGGCGCGTCAACGAGCGATACCGGCTGCTCGAGCTGGACATCGACGGGGTGTATAAGCGGCTGCTCCTGCTGAAGAAGAAAAAATACGCGGCTTTGCAGGTGGTTAGTGCCGAGACCGGGGAGACCAGGCTGGAGACCAAGGGCCTGGACCTGGTGCGTCGCGACTGGTGCGAGCTGTCCCACGATGTCTCCGACTATGTGCTGAAGCAGCTGTTCGCCGAGCCTTCCGAAGCCACCGACGATGAAAGCGCGGTTATCGCCAATATCCACGAGCATCTGAAGAAAGTCGGCTTGGCCGTCCGCTCCGGTCAGGTGCCACGGGAAAAGTTTATCATTCATAAGGGGCTGACCAAGCCGCCGGAAAGCTACACGGACGCCAAGAGCCAGCCGCACGTGCAGGTGGCCTTGCGGCTGCGTGCTCAGGGCAAGGCGGTGCGCAGCGGCGAGTCCATCCCCTATGTGGTCTGCAAGGTGGAGGGGGACTCGTATGCGGAGCGGGCGCGGCACCCCGACGAGGCTGCTGAGCCCGACTACGAGTGGTACCTGAACCAGCAAGTGCTGCCGCCGTGCGCACGTCTTCTAGAGCCGCTTTCGGCCACCGACATGTCCTCCCTGGCCCAATGCCTCGGCCTGGACGCTACAAAGTACCGCGCAGTCAGCCAGCCTTCCGTGGACTCCCTGCGCACCCTTGATTCGCAGATCTCCGACGCCGAGCGCTTCCAGAGCTCCCGCCCCTTCATGGTCAGCTGCCCCAAATGCCACGAGGAGTACCAGATCCAGGGCATCGCTCGTCTGGCTGATGGAAGGCTGGAGTCGGGGCTCGCGTGTTCCTTTTGCCAGCATCTTCCGTCCTCCGCCTTTGTTGCTACCCAGCTGATGCTAAGGATTCGCCAGTACATACGGGAGTACTATGCTTTTGCGGCTCAATGCGATGAGCCCTCGTGTGCTCTTACTACCCGCATTCTTACGGTGGTTGGGTCGAGCTGCTTGAGACCTCAATGCTCTGGGCGACTGGTCCCTGTGTTCTCCGACAAGGATCTTTACTACCAGCTGCAGTATTTCGCTGCATTGCTCAACCCTGATCGCTCGGCTACCCGCTTACAAATGCCCGCAGCGGAAATCCGCCTGCTGCAAGATGCTCATAGGGAGCATCTAAGTCGATTGTCCAGCGTGGTTGAGTCTTATTTGTCAGTATCTGCTCGTAAATTCGTTGATTTATCTAGTCTCTTTTCATTCTGCTGTGTTTGAAAAAAAAAAATCGATATTGATGCAAAAAAAAAAAAAAAAAGAAAAGGTTAACTGCTATCTTGAGTATTGCGAATGGGTATTTTAAGTCCCTGCTGCGCTAATGCTCGGGACAATGGTGTTGATTCTATCATTCCTGGAAACGTCTTTATCGAATATACATCAAACGCGTCCGAAAACACCGTGCTCAGGCATTTCGGTACCATCATGGGTTGCGGGTCACTCATACTTGGCAGCTTAATCAGCATGAACCGTAAACGGTACCGCCCTTCTAAACGAATCGACAGGTTTGGAAATACAAAAAAGCACCCTCGCTCTCCGCGCTCATCCTCCACCACCATACTGGTTGCTGCGTGGTCCCCCAGCAAGTTGTTTTCTATCTCCAGCCCGGGCTCTACTTTGAGCTGCCCAAACTGCGTCACCCCGCGTTTGCGGCTTTTGGCCGCTGCCGAAATCCGCTTGCTGTTGGAATTGTGCGGCAATTCCACCACCGTCAATTCCTCCTCCTTGTTTTCATTCCATAGTGTTGTGTGAACCACCAGGTGCTGCATAAATGAGTTTCTACAATATGCTCAGTATTTTTTTGATTCCATAGCTGCGCTTCGACTCTACTTACTCTATTACGCGATTGCCCTCCATGTCAAACAGCTCCAGCTTGATCACTGCTGGTGGCGATAGTGGCCTCCAGTCTTTGTCTGAAGATCCACACATGCGCGCCCGAATCGGTTGCTGAACAATCTTGAATTGAAACGACCTATAGACAGCGTCCAATCCTGGCAGCTCTCAGTCGTGTTAGCGTGTGAAAATAAAGTAAAAATAGCGCAGGTTTCTTCTTTTGAAATACCAAACTTGCATGGCAGCCGTCTCCAATAGGAAGGTCCATAATAAACTGCGAACATTTTATGCTCATTTTTGCCCATGCAAGTGAAATAAGCGCGGCCTGTGGAGCCTCTTAAAAGTGGAGCGATCGGCCATTTCTTTGCATCGCTGACCCCAATAAGGAAACCGTGCCCCTTCTTCGTAAGATCCTTTTAGGTTACACAGCCCAAAAAAAAAAAATTGTACGTACCTTAATTGAGGATGAAACTGCTGTAGGAATAGATCCGGAGGTGGCAAAGTGCGTGGATCCACACGTTGCGCCATATGTATGATTTCTATAACCGAGCTGCGCTCTTGCGCCGATGGCGAAGACATGGCCGCCATCCCTCCTGTCAGGGAGCTGTCCCGTCCCTGCCCCGAATACTGCGAATTTTCCGAGGATCCTCCCTCGCGTATATCCGAAACGACGTATCTGGGAAGCGGATTGTCTGCTGGTTTATATGCACTCGGCTCATTCTCGTGCTTGCCTGATCCTTCGCTATAATTGGTCATTGAGCCCTGTGTTTAAAAGTCAAAGCTGTATGTGCTTTGCTAACCGACAGAAATATATAGTTAGTTTCCACCCTCTTCAAAATACAAAATGACGTTACGCGGAGGCGGATTGCGAGGAATTAAAATTAAAAAAAGGCACCGAATAAACAACGCACTGAAACACAAAAAAAAAACTGAACAACCGATCACAAAATAAAAAAAAGGAACTGATTACGATGAAGGAGAAAAAAAGAAAGAAAAGAGAAAGGAACAAGACCGACAAAATCGCTGGATAAAAATAACTGATTTCCACCAAGCTCAGCCGGATTAATGTGCAGAATATAGGCTGACCGCTTTCTTGTTTGCCTTTTTTATATCATTGGTCTGTGCATTGAACGAAAGGTATTCCATAAAGGGGGGGTTCCCGGGGAGGGGGCTTTGCGGTTTACTACGAACAATCTCAGATCTGCTGACGACACCACACCAGAATGTCCCTTATACGATCTGCTGTCAGCACAGGCTGGGGGGAAGATGGGGACCAGTAATGGCATGGACAATAACAATTTAGATTTGCCACATAAAGTGGCATTTAAAACAGGGAGCTTGTTTGGCTGCGGATTCAGCGTGTTTTTGTTTTGAACCGCCTCGGGCACTCTACTGCTTCTGCGCCAAGCACAAACGGCCAACGCCAATGCTTTGTCATCTGTAATTGCCAACGCCATTCAAGGCTCCAAAGAGATTTGCGGCGCACAAGGCTGAACAAAAACTAGGCACCAATAAACAATCACATACCGGGCGTATTTGGCAAAAGAAACGCCTGAACAATGCTGGCCTGCTTGGGTTTAATCAGCATTTAACATCACGTTCAATACAGAAGGCTACAGCATAAGAGGCGCTTTTACAATTTGAACTTGGCGCTTCAGCCTCCCCCTATTTTTCTGCTGCTGCATGCATCCATTTACCGGTGGCAGACCTGTTGGAGAAGAAGACCTGCGGGCGCATGCTACATCACCCTCACCCATTCCCAGGTAGAGAGGCCAAAAAGCTACCTCCATTTATGCCGAGTGTAAATACTTACATCATCAAAAAAGACAAGCCCCTTTGTTCTGCGAGAATTATACACAGTGGCGAATAAGATATCCCTTGTGGCAAATTAAGAGCCTGAAATTTTTGAGCGCAATGTAAGGGGAGCCAAGCAAGGCTGGCTTTTGAAAGTAGGGCTTGTAAAGGAAAAAAGGGGAAGCGATCGTAGCTGAAGTAAAAAAAAAATGGCAAGTGGTAAGAGAAGTTTCGATTGCGGCGTGAAGGCAAAGAGGCTTTTTTCTCGACCAGCATATACGCTGTGGCGGGAGAAGAGTTCAAAAACCTATCACGCAGGCGGTGCATAAACCCCCCCCCCAATGTCATATCAGAGTTCCTAGGCCAATGCTCTGCAAAGGCATTCTCCTTGAGGCATTGGTAAAGTTTTGTTTGGCATCAAGCAGCGCCGTGCCAATTGCGTGGGATCACCCCCTTCTCAGTTTAGATACACGGGTGTAGTGTATGGAATTTCGACATTTTCATATGCATAAAGCCAAGGACCCAGCTAAAGAGATTGCTCTGCGAAAATAAAAGGATAAATGCACATCTTCCCCTTCCGCACACTACACTTGGCGCCCTTCCTGACCCGAAACCGTCGTGCATGCGGGTAGATTGCCTGAACGAAGAAGAGATCGACAAGCTTGCCCCTTTCCTTTTATATTTCGCGAGCAGCCGTTTCCACAAATATACGTCATGATGCCTTTTGCTGAACCCAAGATTCACAATGAAAACCACTATGCTTTCAGATTGTTCTATTGGCTATATGGGATGTTTTCATATGCTTGAATTGTAAGCGTGGGGAGAGGCAACGTGCATTTTTTTACATGCTTCAATGCATGGCCAATCTGACATCTAGAGGCATGGCTTTGAAAATCCTTTATTTTGTAACTTTCCACTCCTTTACGAGTGTAATTTTTGGGATGTCGCCTTTACTTTGGCAATATAAAATATCCGCTTCCATTTCGGTTAAAAAGGCGACTTTCCGGCGCCATGCGTTGGTGGACCATCTAGCAAGGCAGCCATCAAAACCACTCTTCTCTGGTTCTCAACTACAGGAATTTACACTGATGCAGCAGCAGGAAGCTTGCATTGTACCTGGCCAACCAATTGAAAACAATATAGTTTTTGGTTGCATTGAGAATCAGCGCTTGTTGGGTTTGCGGGTGGCATTTGAGGAGACGCCGTAAAGAGTTACTGGATCAACTTTAAACCATGTGATTAGCTGGATATCGGATTATAGGATTTGCCACCAGAAGATATCGGAGCATATAAGCAGGCCCTTTGTTAACTGCGGGCTTTGAAATGGCCTATTTGCTTTATAAGCTGTTCTGCTGAGCATTTATACAAAAAAAAAAAGGCTTGGCCTTTTAACGAGCTTTCTTTTTAAGCTACAAGCCATGTAAAAGTTTGATCTTGGCATGAAGAGCACTACTAATTCAGGATAATTGCACTTTTTCTCTTTACCTCTATTAGTGTATTTATCAGGTTCACAGCATGTTGCTCATTAGACATCTTAATCAGCTTTTCAAGCAGCGAGGCGCTTCCACAAAAGCAAGCAATGATCCAGAACCACCCTGCTCAGACATAGATAATGCATATACCCGTAGTAGCATTCACATGGTTTGTGATGATGTAATGTTTCTAATACTAAAAAGGGCAGTTGGCACGCCATCGGCCAGTACAAACAGATGGAAGCTTCAGTTACCTTTGCTGGCCGTTTGCCGCAGTTGGCGTCGACTGGCGTTACCACTTTTATACAGTCAGACATTTCTATACTTGAACACGAAATCCAAAAAGGCACGCTCAAGCTATATAAACTTTGGGGACCAAAGCATATTAAAGCAACATCATATTTCCAATGCTGGTTTAGCGGTAAGCAACGCAACCAGCCATTATGCAAAAGCCATTTATATTTATGTGCACAGGCCCATGGAAGCGCTGGATATGTACCGATCAATTATAAATTTGCTTAATTTCCAATTGGCATCATGGTCTAATGTTGGAAGTATAAGGCTCGAGTTTGGCCAAAATGCACTAGAGACACTAAACGATACGTATGTCGATCCCCAAGCATTTTTAAGCCTGCTCTATAGAAATTTCCCAAAGCTAACTGAATTGGATATTAGTGTTTTTGGCAGTGAACATGGCGTTGACTGTAATTTTTTAAACCAACTAACAGATGTATTTATTCCTCGGTTAACCAAGCTATCGACGGATACAGACCTCACTCTTCAGCGACTTCCCCAATGCCTTACTAAATTGGAACTGACCATGCTGCCATTATCCATTCAAAATTTGCCCATGATAAATCCTTGCTCACTTCAACAACTGTCAATATTTGATGTTGTGCCTGGATTCAAATGGAGTATATTTACTGCAAGTGACAAAGGCATTGTCGAGTTCAGTAATCTCCAAAAGCTGAATATTGGGTATAGCACAGATGCTAATCCACATATTGATGCGCAAGTAAGGCTGAGCTTTCCCATTCTAAAACAATTAGGAATCTTTCGCTGCCCAACAAACTGCAATCTTCTCTCAAAGTCATTCTACACCAAAAAACTCGAAAAAATGGTTATTCACTGTGCAAATGGCACAGCCCCGCTAGCCACAACTAATATAGTTTCATGTAAAAAACTAATATTGCTTGTATCGACAGTAAATGACGGCCACAACAAGCTGTATCACCAAGCAACAAACAGCATATTTAAATCCTCTTGGCTTTCGGATAATCCAGCTCTAGTGATATTGAATAAGCAGGCAATGCCAAATCTGGAGCTTATAAATTGGGTCAACTTATCAAGCTTATCTATATGTACGTCTATTACCACTACAAATCTACTAAGATTATTGGACAAGCTGCCCAAACTGCAAGAACTGACAGTGAAGTTTCTTATTTCTAACCACTGGCAGCATCGCGCTAATATACATGATAGGCGCGTGTCTGACAGTAGCTGCTCAAACGTATCCTTTTTGTCCATAAACTTTGCACTTGACCCCAAAGTTACTGGAATGGACATTGACTTTATATTCTATATGCTGGTAAGATTTAGATTGCTGAAATGCGTAAAGTCATCGCCATCGCTTATGCCCAAGATCAAGAAATTGGCAACTATGCACTTTAGCAGTTACCCGCATTTCGAAGATTTAGTTTTAGCTCCGTTGTAACTAGTGCTTTTATTTACAGAAATAAACCTGTTGTACTATATTTATGAAAACTGGAACTCCATTTTTTCTGTTTGTGATATTTTTGAATCATTGGGGTCAGTCCCTCAGATCCCTCCTTTATCTATGCATTTCCCCCCTTTTATTCATATCCCACGGCTAAGATTATGCTGGCAGTTATTGTTACAGCCTCAGGTTTTATTCCGATTGCCTTGTGCCTACCAGCTTGCAGCTCCGTAGTTCTGTAAAGCCATAGCTCTGGAAAGTACACCATTATCCAGTATTAAAAGTGCCAG
>JANBTS010000107.1:0-25136 GCA_027578955.1 Coemansia sp. RSA 1250
TGCTGAGTTTGGCACTTTCTCGAATCCAATGGCTCGGCAAGGAATATTTGCAGAGCTGGTTGAAAGCATGAGGTTTAGCGAAAATAACATTTGATCATCCTACATCTTGATACATGCCATAAAAACAGACAATCATTATACGTTTTAACACAAGCTATAACAAAGTCAGGAGTCACTTTTTCAACAACTACAGCTACATTCCCTATTAAATAAGTTTTGCTGGTAAGGCTCAGATGGATGTGAGAAATATATATTGACCATCTACAGAATAAATATTAATGTTCTAGTAGTACGGTTATAATACTAGAGAAAACAATTAAAGCATATTTTATAGCTCAGTTTAAGAGAAAACGCCGGTGTAGAGCAAATAGAGTTCATATAGTACTATTCCAAACTTTATAGGTAGTAAACTGTTGAGTATGGAGCCGATAGCTGGAGCTTTAACTAACGGATATATTTTAAATTTAAAGTAACACAATACTGATCGGGCAAATGGCTATTTATGTAGCTGCGAGGTCTTGCCGTGGTTCACTTCGATAGCTCGGCAGCGGATATAACAAAGCCAATGTATAAATTTTATCAAAGGCAAAAAGACTTTTTGGATATCCATATATCACGAAAATGCTTCCACATCTAGGATTGAAACTGCGCCACTCTTCATCCAATTTGTTGTTTTTGCATTTTATGTACTGTTATAATTAATAGACCCAATGTCTAGTTCAACACGGAAACGCGTCAATGCGGGCATTTCAGTAGCTGTGCCAACTTACGATGCAGTGGAATCACTAGCCAATTCACGGCCCTCATCTCCAGGGTCAGCACCAAGTACATTAGCAGAAAGCCTACGGTCATACTGGGAGCTACGTCGAGGACCACGTCGAGGGCCCACACACCTGCTACGCAACCTTCACCGCATGGGATCACGGGCACCAACACACTCGCTGTACGCAAGTAGCAAGCAAGTGTTTATAAGAACTTCGGCATCAATCAACGCGGCGGTATCTCGTTTGGTTTCGTTGATACTAAAGGACTTTGTTGCTGAATGGTTTGAAAAAATAACGGACGATAAGGAGTTTCCTGCACAAGTGGCAGCACAGCTATGCCAAGTGACAAACGAGATGGAAAGCCGTTGTGCTAAAATTGACTGGGTGCACTTTGCGCTGTTTGAGCTCCCTGAAATGGTTCATTTGCATGTGCGGGATGCGCAGCAATGTTTTGCGCGACTGAACACGGTTTACGTGGGACGAGAAACATCCATAGAGGCCATGTTCCAGTCGATGCAACCGCATGTTGCACTTACGCAGGCAGCAGATTCGGAATTGGTGTATCTGCGTCACCTGTCGCATGAGCTGCTTCGAGTATTTATGCCGCCCGAGGCTCAAAGCGACGAAGTGGTTCATCACTTGCTACGTGAAATTTTAGCGTGCACGGTGCTTCGCAATGTTGTTGATGGGCTGGCTGACCCGAGTACGTTGAACGAAGGTATTATTCAAGCAGCCGGAAAGTACTCTAAGAAGGAGTATTTTTACAATGCAGATATGTCGCGCTACATTACACAGCCTATGCGGATTGACGACGACAATGGTGAGCGGAATGAAGCTGCAGATGGCACAGCACATACATCCGATCTTCATACAAATGCTGGCGCTGCAACTGTAGAGACGATGCTGCGTGAGGCGCAGGCAATGATGATTGACGGACAAAGTACTACCTCTGATCCGCAACATATACAGAATACTCGAAAGAGTAGCCTGGCCGGTTCAGATGGTCAGCATGAGTCCTCTGCGTTGGCAGATGGTAAAGTTGATAAACCAGGTAGTGAAGCATCTTCGGCAAACGCAGTATCTAGTGGTGATAGCAATGGTAATGTTGGAGTTGCCGAACGGCTTAGCAGCCAGCTGAGCTTTGCATCTCGATGGCTGATCAGCGATCTGTTCTCGCAGGCACGGTGGCGAGGCTGGAAAAACAACACGTTACGTGGCCTGGTTTATCTCCACCTGATTATAACACAGGCATTTAGCCGAATATTCACGATGTTTTCCGAGTACACGTTCTCGCTAAACCAGCTGCTGTACCCGGAAGCTAGCCACGAATCCCGACACCGGGGAGCAATCGAACCGCTTTTGGGTCTGATTAACGCAGCTTTGCTGCTTGATCGCTACAATGAGTGGGTATGGGCACAGTTTCTGTACTATATATTCCCGCTGATCAACGCGCTGGCAGGAACTGCAATTGACCGTACGCTGGTGAAAGTGGTGAGGTTTTTGATTAGCGAGCAGCAGATCGCCTTGTACTTGACGATTCTGGCAAACAACTTATGGAAGCCCGAAAACGGAGAAAAGTTCCGTAGCGGAAATCGACCGTACAAGACGCTGGAACAACAAAAGGTGCTCAAGGACGATGCAGAAGAATTGGTTGCTGAGTTACTGCCTTATGTGGCGACAAAGTTTTTCTACGGGTTATCTGAGCAAGAAAGAATGGTGGCGGCCCAACGGATTCTTGAACCGTTCGAGAATCGACAGCTAAACAAGCACTTGGTGTACAATGTTATTGATGCTATTGTTGGCAAGATTGCGCCCGAGCTCAAAGAACAACATCAGGAATCACAACAAGCACAGCAGTAAAAATAAAAGCGAGTTATATATATGAAAGAATCATTTACTGCATAGTGAGAACGGGAAAAATAATTAATTTACCAGCTAAATTTCGCTATTGGTCGAAAATACATTCAGGGACTTTACATGAATAGTATCTCACCCAAAAAGAAAGTATCTTCATTGATGTGGAGAGCACTGGTAGAGTGCAACTATGCAAGGGAAGCAAAGAACAAGTGCAAACTATACCTGGCAGGAGAGAAATAGGAGATCAGCACCTTATGGACTTGGAACTGCCGAAGCTCAAAATCTCCTCACAATAGCTCAAATGAGCAGTTTTTCTCCCCAACACCCCAAAAAAAATCAGAGAATTCATTACATAGTGTCGGAACCACACTCGTGTTTAACGAGTATCCTGAAATCTTGCCAATCACCATTCATTTATTGCGCATTTATGAAAGAAGAAAAAAAGGAGTGCAAATGTATTGCAAAAAACTAATCATGTGGCAGATGCATATGTTGCAAATAGATATTGGGAGAGTGTGCTACAAGTGAGGACCCGGATAGTCAGCCGACTCAATTTAGTTCTTAGCCGAGAAAGATGTCAGTTGGCCATTGGACACAATAAAATATTTGGGATTAGTGAAGGAACGAACGAGTAAGAAATCAAGTACAGCGGGATGTCACATGGCTATTTTTGGGAATGCATGGCTAATTCTGGATCACATATAATATACATGGTTGTTTTTGGACCATTGAATCAAGAAGTCATTTGCTGCAAGACATATGGCAAACTGAGAATGGCGGGTTTGCAGCGAGAAATAAAGTTTGAAGCTCCGAAAAAAGCATTCCCCAACAAAAGGTACTATTGCTTGAGGAAAGTGGACCCTTGCGTATAGAGTGCCCAAAAAAACAACGTGTGGGAATTCTGGATCTTGGCACGTTAGCTCTCCCCCCAACATTTGAAAAGCGCAATCTATTTATTGAATATCAAGAAGCAAAATAAAAGTTTCATGTGGTTATTTTTGCACAAGTGTGAAAAAAGCTTAAACTAAGCATAGTACAGGGAAAATTAAAGAAACGAAACGGCAACACAAAAAAAGAGTGATAGTACATGGTGAGAGAAATAAAAGGCAATGGAGTCACAGATCCAGAGCATAGGACGATTGTTTGTGGATAGGCGATGAGCAGCGCTTGCAAACGCTGGCTCCACCAGTAGCAATCTCAGTCTTTGTGGGCACGTAGCTGCAAGAAGTGCAGTAGACCTTGCCCTTCTTGTAGCGCAATCCGCACAAATTGCACAGCGTCATGCGGTCGATCAGCCCTGGCCGCCAGCACGGGGTCGAGCTGGCACCGCATGACGCGCAACACCGCCGGCCACTTGGCTGCGGTGCCGGGCGCTTGGCGGGCGACTGGCTCCGTCTTGGCTCCCGCTTGCGCTTGCCCCGGTTCTGCCGCCCCTCCGATGCACGGGTTGTGGAGCTTGTGCTGTCGTCAATATCAACAATCTCATCGTCGTCATCGTCGGGCTGCTGGATGGTGCCAATCGAGTGTCGCCGATGGAACTGCTTGGCCTCGGAGCGGGCCCGCAAGCCTACGCTCGAGTGTGAAGCCGGAGATCCCGAAAGGCCACGCAGGCCGCTCCGTCGGCTTGCGCTGTCCTCGGCCTCGGCGGTCTTGGCAGCGCGGCGCGGCTTGGAGCGGCTAGAGTCGCTTTCGGCGCCGCTGGAGACCGACGCAGCCTGGTGGGCCTGGATCAGGCGGTCGCGCAGGTCGCTCAGCAACTCGGGGTAGTGCAGCACGTTGCTGGCAGACCGGTGGATGGCGACGGCAGTGGGACGGAGGATCGGGGTGCTGGTGGTGGAGGCGATCGCAGGCTGATCCGCTCCGCACGGCGCGGCCGGGTGCCCAGCAGTGCTGGGCGCAGTAGCGGCAGGCAAATCAGAGGCCGCAGATGGCACCATGGGCGCAGTAGCGGTGGGAGCAGGCACCGTGGGGAGGGGTGTGCTTCCAGAAGATGCTGAAACTGCTGCCGCTGCGGCTATCACGGATGCTGCGGACTTGGCGCTCATGCCCGAAGGCAGGCCTGCTGCCGAGGGCAGAATGGCCAGACCAGGCATGTCGCGCCCACTTGGGCTGATCTTGTCGGGAAAGCGGAAAACAACCCCTGGCGCCTCCACCATGTCCCGCCGGCATGGCGACCGTCTGGGGATGCCCTTGCGTTTGTGTCTAAAGCGACCGGCCTCCGAGGCCCGGTCGTATGTCATGGCCATGATGATTTGTGTAATGTCTTGAACAGCTAAAATAAAAGACTCGAAAAAAAAGGGCGTGAAGAAAGAGAAAAAAGAAGAGGAGGCAGAAGGATTCTTTATATTCACAAGTCACAAGGAAAAGTAGGCCGGCGCTTGGCGCTTCCAGAGGGAAGGGGCTCACTTTATACGGTGCGGGCACGCGCTCACCCACAAAAGAACACCCGCCCTTTTTACACCCCCCTCTGCCCAAGAACCACGCGAAATGCACTGCCACATCCCCTCATGCCCAGGGGTGTGTACTCTACCCTCCCTTTCCACGCCCATCCGCCACCCCCTTTTCGCAGTTGCTGTGTCTCCGATCAGCCAATCGAATACCAATCAGTTCCCTCTTCATTGTTGCTTTTACGGAACCTGCCTTCAGCTCTATTGCTCGGCGATCGGTACCACATCCCCTGGCAAGCTCTCGCCCCTCTTCAGCAAACCGATGGGGTGATGTGCTCAAAAGGCTTAAAGTCTTGCGTCCTTTGCCCCTTTTGCCTTTCCCTTGCCTTCAAAGTCGCCCCCTCTCCTTTTTGCCCATTCCCCCTCCCTTTTCCCGCTGATCGGGGTCCCGAACCTTCATCATCACAACCTTCTATGGCAACAGCGTAATAACTATAGACGCACCATACTTGTGTGGCGTCACGCCATAATTTTCTGTGCATTCGGGCGTGAGGCCTTCCAGCTTATGAGCTGATATAAAACTATGTGATCTCTTGGGTTGCACGATTCCACAAACGATTGCCATCTCTACTTGTTGTGGTGCCTGGAAAAGAAATGATCGTCTTCGTTCCGCGTGTATCTTTATTGTCCGATCCCAGGTCCTATGGGTTTTTCTGTTGTTGATCTGCTTTCGCAAGTGCCGTTATCTCTTTGGGCTTCGCCTTGAAGCTTCTGGCTGTCTCGATCTTGATAACTGGCAGAGATCGGAGAAGGTTTAAATAAAAGCGAGGGGGTGATCATGGATGTTCAGGTGACCGGTGCAGGTATAAGCCCAAGATGTTTTTTTTTTTGCCAATGGGCCTGCTGATTTTCTTTTTTGGTTAATCCCAAATTGTGGTTTAATTGGCTGCAGCATCTATGCTCCTTGCACCGGCCAATTTGCGCACAACCTTGCTCATTTGCATGCTCGCTTCATTCATATTTTCTAGTGTGCGAAAACTTGCTTATAGGGAGCGGTTTTCCATTCACAATATAAACCAGCTTTATAGGGAGAGGCTGATTTCCTGAAACATCCAGCTATACAAACAAAAAGCAATTTTTGGTAGTCAATTGAAAGTACAACAATGCATCTAATTTCTTTCTGACAAAATACATCCCACAAAGCAAATTAAAAACAGATACCACAACAAATAACATCTGTCCAAATTACACCACGCGTAATCTTGCATGTGTGCTTTTTTGCAATTAGCGTTTTAATCGACCGCAAAATTAAAAAGGGCACCATATAAAGGGTGGGCTGGACCGATGGTCCTTTGGCCTTCTTTTTGGCCTGCTCTAGCGTGCAACTTGATATGCAGCTTCATTCCAGAAATAGAGAGGTTTTTGAGAGGGAAGTGAGGGAAGAGTAGCCCAGACTGTGAACTAGCTTGCCACGCCGAAGCTACCGCGATAAAGTCTAATTTTGCTCAGCTGTATATGCCGCCTGAGCTTGGCATACAGAAACGCTCGAAAATAGGGCCAGTTGCGTAACACTGGCATATTCTGCCAAAAAGAAAATTTGTTTTTCTTTTTCTTTCTCTGTAATAAACCTTGAATTTAGCGTGCTTTCTAATTTTACCACCTTTTTTTTGTTTATTGTATGCGGCGAACATAACGGGTCTTTTCTATTTTTTGCGCGTTTCCTTTTTACACTTTGCCAACTCCGACCAGCGTTCTATTAATACCAGTTAATATTTGTTAAGGCCAGCAGCAGAAAGACGCGAGAAGCTAAAGAGCATATTTGGACTATGGGCAGTATGTATTCATGCTTAAACTGGCATATATTTGCTTTGAAAAAAGAGCATGGTTTAAAATATTAATGGTGTAGATAAAAAGATCCGGCGTAGACGGCAAAAGAGCCTGTTCTCCATGACGTCTGCCGGCGAATACTCGCTGCTAGACAGCGGGCGAATTGGCACGACATTTGATCCGATGAACCTGGCGCAGCCATCTCGGCCACGAATAGACAGGAGCTTTAATGACTCCAAAGATCCGCCATCTCTGGACCTACTAGCAGAAATGATCAAAGAGGAGATTCGGCAGGCATCATCGCTCAAGCAGGCGCTGGAACGAGTAAACCTGGAAACCGAGTCAATGACTCAGCGAGTATCAAACTTGTCAGTAGACATGGACACAGACCATCTATCGCCGCCAGCAATTGAGCCCACCGACAAAGCGAAAAAGCCCAAAAAGCAGGTTCAGTTTGTTGTTCCCGATGACGTACGCTTTCGCTGGCTGGGAATATTCCAGGAGCCATCTGACTCTGAAAGCGACAACGACGACAGCAAAGAGACAGCGGGTTGCATTGAGCCTGCAGCAGAAACGGCAACTTTGCCGCATCATGAATCCAATGTCACATGCCCGACCTCTGTCAATAAGCACCCAAAAACTTCCTCGGAGCATGCAGAGGAACAAATTGATGGCGTGGGTGCACATGCCTCTATGCCACCCGGGAACTTGAACTCTCAGAACTCTCCCAGCGTGGACATGCCGAATCACACCGCAGATGTGGAAACAGCCACGTCCAGCAGCACCGCCACTCTGGAGCACAGCCCAAGTGAGCTGGCCGAAAGCGACTCGGGCTATATGCCCTTCACGGCAAACTCGTCCTTGGAAGCTGTCTATGGCGGATCGCAGCCAGACACACGGGCCCCATCGGTACTCCAATCAGCTCAGCTCAACTCAGCTCGTAAAGCCGCCGCCGCTGCCTCTCAGACCTCGGCAGCTAAAAATAAACAGCAGCCAAGCAGCAGCGCACATGGAGCCAAACAAACAGCATCTGCTGATAGACCCAGCAGCGATCTTTCGCGGAAACATCTGGATCGCTCATTGGCAGAGAAGTCTACATGCCAATCTACAGAACTCTCGGGGACTGGCGGAAAAGTCGCGACGATCTCGGGCAGTCGCCGCCTGTCTTCTCCCACTCAGCTTTCACACTCACATGACAAAGATCATTCCGTCAATGCTGATCGCAGTGCCTCAGATAGGCTTTTGGACTATAGCAAGACCGTCAACGGCAAGCTGCCATTTCCGGCAGTAGATGCTCGGACAGGCGCCAGCAGCAGTGCATTCTCTCAGCCATCGTTAGCCACAGCAAAGGCAGCTACGTCTAAGCGCTACTCGGTGCTCCCGTCATTTGATCCTCCTCAGCCACCAAAGCCCGTCCCTCCCTCCCAGTCACCACCAGCCAACGAACTCGCATCCCATCGTCCGGGCCTGCAGCGGAGCGGATCAACGCAGTCTGCGGCTCTGATCACGCCGACCAATAGCGATAAACAGCACCGCCGACGGAATTCTCACGACGGATCGAGCGTTGCCGAGCGTGCTGGCGGTCTCGCAGCACAACAGACCTCTACCAGCAAACCAGAAACTGCACCTAGCCGACACTCGGGACTCTTGAGACGCGTAACTACGTCATCAGCGCACCGTAAATACAACCAGCCACGGCTGTTTAACGATGACTCTGGCAGCCGGATTTTAGGTGGCACCAAAGACTTTATCAAGCATCGGCTACGCTCCCGAACCAACAGCAACAGTCTGCATGGCGCAGATGCTCATGAAACCGAGGCTGCGGATCAATCAAGCGAAATTCAGCCCGATGACGTCAAATACACGAAGCGGCCTCGAAGACGTAGCGATGCCGAGGTCAAATCGCGCAATGCAGATTTGTTGCCGCCACCGCCGCCTCCTGCCATTCCCGAGCAATTTCAACAACGGTACCCGGCTGCAAGCAAAAGTATTAATGGCAGTGTGGCGGATAAACCAGATTCATTACAGTTACTGCATGCGCCACGGCACTCGATTGATACCCAATCGGAATGGGTGGCTGTTTCGCCACCGCCTTCTTCATCGGCTCATAAACGCGACTTGCAGACGCCACCCAGTAGCGATTCTGCGCAAAATTCCCGCAAAGGCCATGACGGAACCGAGCGAGCTTCTCAAGATCGCGATTCTGATGCCAGTCAGATCAAAAGATCAGCGGGTTTAGACTCTTCGATCAAGCTTTCGCAGCACCAAATCGACATCATTGCATTCGATAACGACACGCCCAGCACTCGTTCACGCGGCCGCAGATCCACTCAAGACTCCTCATTAGCCCCGCCTCCACAGAAATCTCGCAAATCCGCGCCATTTATCAACAGCTCCAGCAGCATAGGCGATTCCCCGCGGTTGGAAGGCAAGAATAAGTCTCCGCCTAAAATGCCACCGCTTCCATCTGCCTCTCACTCACCTATCTCTGTTAGAAGCTTTAGAGGCGAGACTAAGCAGGCATCACCCGATAGCGACTCTATTGATCACCATATGCGCCGCCTTAAATCTGACCGAAAAAGCCGCCGGTCTTCATTTATGTCTACCATCAGCCAAATGCTAGGCAGAAAGGAATAGCCTGGCCCTTTTTGCCAGCAATTCATTAAAGCAAAACCCATCCAATTTCCCTTTTAACCATTTCTTTCCTTTTACAAGAAAATATACAACCATTTTATTTTTTTACGATGACTGAAGAACCAAGAAAGGCAAGTTCAAATCAACACAGCTGTACTGAATACATTCTAAATATATTACTCCAGTAGACGGTCAAGCTAGACGCTTTGAAATCCATAGAAAAATGCTGGCAAAAGTACTGGGAGGAAAATCATGTATTTGAAGCCAACATGCCAGAAGACGAGAATGCCAGCCCAGAAGAGCTGCTGGCAAAGCATCCCAAATGGATGGGCACTATCCCATTTCCATACATGAACAGTATCCTCCATTTGGGTCATGGCTTTACCATATCCAAAGTGGAGTTTGCCGCTGGCTGGGAGCGCCTACAGGGCAAAAACGTGCTATTCCCGTTTGGATTCCATGCTTCTGGAATGCCCATTAAGGCGGCGGCAGATAAAATTGCTCACGAACTAGAGGCATTTGGTCCAGAATTTAAGCTCCCCGCTGAAAAAGCAAAAGATACTGCAACTTCGTTAAAGAAGAAGAAGAGCAAGGTGGAAGCTAAAGCCGGCAATAAAGAGTACCAGTTTCAGATTCTACAAGAACAAGGATTAAGCAATGCTGAAATAGCCCAATTTGTCGATACTGACCATTGGCTCAGACACTATCCATCTATGGCCATGGAAGATATAAAGGCACTGGGCTGTAAGATAGACTGGCGCAGGTCCTTTATCACTACCGATTATAATCCATATTTTGACTCATTCGCTCAATGGCAGTTCAATCGCTTGCGTAGTTTGGGCAAGATCAAGTTTGGTGAGAGATACACCATATGGAGTTCTAAAGACGGCCAGCCATGTATGGATCATGATCGTCAGTCTGGCGAAGATGTGGTCCCTATCGAGTATACTTGTGTAAAGTTCAAAGTACTCGAATGGGGATTGGAGGCTCAAGCTTTTATTGACAAAATACCAATGATTGCCGCCAAAGATGTATATTTGGTTGCTGCCACTTTGTATCCTGAAACCATATATGGGGTGAGCAATTGCCTGGTCAATCCTCTGCTTGAATATGGATTATTCTTAACCAGAGATGGTGATGTGATTGTTGCTTCTGAGCACGCAGCCAGAAATATGGCTCATCAGGGTTTGCTATTACCGCCACTGAACAAGACTGATGACCGAATTGGAACTATAAGCGGTCAGGATCTGGTAGGTGCCAGAGTAAATGTTCCATTAGATGACTGCTCTGCTGAAGTATATGTGCTTCCTTCAGAAAGTATAGCTACTGATAGCGGCACTGGAATAACTATGTTGGTTGATTGTATTAAAAAACTTTCAGCAAAAGAAGCACGTAGCCAAACCCATGATCTGCTTATTTCCACCGGCAAGGGCTTTGTGTTTGCCGAACCAGAAAGTCAGGTTATATCTCGCTCAGGAGACTTGTGCGTGGTTGCTCTATGCGACCAATGGTACTTTAGCTATAGCGATCCTGAATGGAAAGCTCTAGCCAAGAAATGTCTGGATGGGATGAAGATTCATTGCAAAGAAACCCGCATGCAGATGGAAAAGGCTCTAAATGGGCTTTACGACTGGGCTTGTGCGAGAGCATATGGACTTGGTTCCAAAGTGCCGTGGAATCCGATCTACCTTATCGAGTCTCTATCCGACTCTACCATTTATATGGCATATTATACGGTAGCTCATTTACTTCACAACTCACTTGATGGCAAGATGGTTGGTTCATTGGGAATTTTGCCACAACATATGGATGACGCTGCTTGGGACTATGTTTTGCTTGGTAAGGAACTTTCTCAACAGCATAGCAAGTTCAACGAGCTTGCCGAGTTACGGCGTTCGTTCTTGTATTGGTATCCGGTAGATATTCGGAGCTCAGGTAAAGATCTTGCGCGGAACCATTTGGTGTTTTTTATGTATGCGCATTCTGCAATATTTCCCAGCCACCATTGGCCTGGTTCCTTACGGATAAATGGCCATTTGATGTTGAATCACCAGAAGATGTCTAAATCTACCGGTAATATGGTAAGTATACGGGAGGCATGTGACAGGTTTGGTGCTGACGCTACTCGCCTGATTCTTGCAGATGCTGGCGATGGGATTGATGATGCCAATTTTGATGAAAAAATGGCTAATGCTGCTGTATTGACTCTTTATTCGCTTTTGGACTGGGTTACTCATGCACAAAAGGCATTGAAAATGGCTGATAGTACTCCGGGAGAGCCTGTTGAGTTGGGTAATATAAAGCTAAGACCACTCTTGTCAGCACAAACAACTGCAGACTTGGTGTTTAACGCTGAAATGGACCTGATGACTATTTCAACTGGCAAAGAGTATGAAAATACCATGTACCGTAGTGCTTTAAAGCACGGTTTGTATGAGTTTGTAAAGTGCCGTGAGTGGTATGCCAGCATTACTACAAACGTAGGTATGCACCCAAAGCTGCTGCGCAAATATATCGAACGCCAGATTATCCATATTTGTCCAATTACGCCTCATATAACTGAACATATCTGGAAAACAATTCTATGCAAAGAAAGCTCAATAATGGATGCTCGATGGCCAAAGGATCTTCCAGAAACTCCCGACTATAGCTTGGTGTCTATAAGCCAGTATATAAAGAATGTGGTTAAATCCGCGCGCAAAGCCAGAGGAGCTTTGCAAAAACGTGCTAAAAATAAGAATTCATTGGCAGTTGACTGGAACAAACCAGTTTTGTTGGATATTTTTGTAACTAGCGAGCTACCAGAATGGCAAACCAAAGTTATATCTATATTTGACAATGTTTCGGCACAAGAAATTGACAATAGACAAATTCTAGCGGCAATTAAAGCCAAAGGTTTGGGAAACAACAATCAAGCAATGCCATTTGCTCAGAAAATCAAAAAGCAAATAGAGCAAGGGGAGTTTGAGCAAAAGCCCTGTTTTGACGAGCAAAATGCTCTTAACGTCGCGTTGGGATTCTTAACAGCAACATTGGGGTGCACGGACATTAATGTAATTGCGTTGGATGGTAAACAGAAACTCAGTAAAAGCCAGTCTGCTGCTGCGGCTTTGGCTGTACCTGGAGATCCAAGCTTTCTGTTCACAAACGCATAACTGGATATTTTTAGCAAGCTGCACAAAACGTTTTGCATCTGCATTGAATTTTTTTTTTGACAATTCACAGGTAGTTAAAGAGACATAGACTGGGGTCATAAAGAGGATTTTTCCACATAAATCGCCGTTTAATAAATAAATGAATAGCGTTGGCTATATAGCTTAGAGTTGGAATTTAACAAAAATCCAATGTTTATTTTTGGCACTCAATCAAGAACTTGTAAACCTGATTTTTCTTTTATCGGTTGCTTCTCAAAAAGCAAATCAAAAGAACTGGTTGTGCAGGATGCATATTCTGAATTTCCTTTTAGCATTTGCGTAGGAATTAGGATTTTCTCTTAAGGAATCGTCCTTGGTGCTGGGTTTATCTTACATTCTACGTTGATTTATTTTTGGTGTCGTTTTCAGCCGCAGCAGTGCTAATAAATATAAAGCCTGTGGGTTTTTTCTTCCCAAAAGACGTCAAATTATTTACCATGGATTTCTCGGCTTTATTTATTGTAATATGGTTTCAAATTGCCTATGCTGCTGTAAGTACGACGGCTCGGCTAGATACTTTGGAATTAGACGATATACCATCTCAAGTAATAGATAGCGGCGTGTTGAATAACACAGTTGTTTTTGGATACACATACCAGTCTGGAATAAAAGTTGATGATATTGCCTGGGATTCGCTTACTCATCTGGTGCTGGCGTTTTTCCAAGTAGAGCCAAGTGGTGATGTACGCGTATCCAGCTCAAGCATTGATTCTTTGGTAGCTGCCGCTCATAAAAACAATGTCAAGGTGCTAGGTTCCATTGGTGGAGCTGGCAACGGATCTGCTTTACTTACCAAGGCACTCAGTGCCAGCAAAGGACAGGATAATTTGGCCAAATCATTGGCACAAATAATTGCCAAGTTTGATCTGGATGGAGTTGACTATGACTTGGAATTTCCCGAGACTAGCGATGAGCTAGCCAATTTATATGACGGGCTAAAGGCCATGCGTTCATCTCTAAAATCCTCCTTTGATGAGTACAAGCTGCTGACCATGACATTGTATTCTTCAAGAGGATTGTTTGGGCCCAAGCTCAAGCAAACCGACGCCAAGCCGTTTTCTGATATCGTCGACTATGGCCTACTTATGTCTTATGACTATTTTGGCGGATTCTCCGACATCAGTGCGCCCAACTCGCCATTTTACGATATACCGGGCTATACCGGTCTATCCTTTACGTCGTCGATTTCAGCCTGGTTAAAAAACGGCTGGGATGCTAAAAAGCTAGTTGCCGGATTCCCCTTTTACGGACGCACGGTCATTGTACATAATGACGGCAAGCTGACTACACAGTTTATGCCCAACTCTGGAGAAACGGCACCAAGTGGACCAGTAAACAAGATTCCCGGCGCATGGACATGGAGTGATATCCGTGACCCCGAGAAGGGAGCGTTAAAGTCGGCAGCTGTGCCTAATAATGGATGGCAGCGGTTTTGGGATAAAACGACCATGACACCCTGGCTGTTTCATAATGCGTCATCGGTATATCTGGGTTACGACGATCCTGAGTCTTTGAGCATCAAGGCCAATTACATCATTACCGAGGGTCTGGGCGGTGCCATGGTTTGGATGGTGCAGTACGACTACAACAGAGAATTGGAATCAGTGATGCAAAACTACACAGCTGCTTGCTCGCGTATTTCGTTGCAGGCTGCTGCGGCTGCTGAAGCGAGCAGCTTAGCTGAAGAGAGCTCACTTGAGGCAGAAAGCAGCAGCAGCAGCAGCATGAGTGAGGAAGAAAGTGTAGATCTGCTTGATGACATTGACCCATCATCTACTAGCATCAGCACAAGCATATTTCAAAATTGGCCACTTCATTTAGCTATTTTCATAGTTTATTTTGCATGCTGTTAAAAACGTTTAGACAACTTAATATCAGAAAAATGAGCACAAAGTCGCTAATAATAGACTATGACTTTGCCACCGGTAAAACATGCGAGCATGAGAGCGACCAGAGCGCCAAAGACTTCATGCTGTTGGGCGGCAGCGGCGTATACACGGCTATGCGTACGGCATGTAACGGACAACGGGTGTTTCTTCTATCCGACCATATGCAACGTATAACCAACTCATATAAACAGGTTTTGGGCAGCACGTTGGAACCAAACTACTGGCGCTCTCTGCTTTTGCCCATACTAAAGCGAGGACTAGGCAGAGTGCAGGGAGAAAGCAAAATAACCCTTTTGGTTGGAAAAGAGAATTTGCGAGTACAGTTTACTGAGCTCAAGGCGCAGGCAGATTCGCATTGCTGGATACGGCTTATTAGTGGGCATCGAGAGGACCCAGAAGCCAAGGATCTCAAGTGGGTACATAAGCGTGAGCGGCTTGAGCAGCTGATAAAGCCGCCAGTCAATGAAGTTGTGCTGGTCAACTGGGATGAAAAGCGGTTTTTTGAAGGTCTTTCGTCTAATTTCTTCGCTGTACGGCAGGCAGCAACCTACAGCGTGCCAGAGTTCCGTAACTACAAGTTGGTATCCGCACCATTGAGCAGTGTGCTACTAGGGACAATTATGAAGCTGGTTCTGCGGATATGCGAGGAAGACGGGATCTCAGTAGAATTTGTGCCGCAATTGGAGCCAGAGCTATGGGCAGGTGCGTTTGTCACGTCGACGTCACGGCTGGTGCTGCCAATAGAAAACGTTGTGTTTGGGGATGATGGACAGCATGAGCAGCGACTGAGCAGAGACAACCCGCTGGTAATGCATCTGAAGCTGCGCGTGGAGCAGTTGATGGCAGAGCAATCCGAAGTTGTCTATAAATAGACGATCGCATGGAATGGCATCTTTCTTTTTCTTTTATTTATATAATACATAGATGGATAGCAGCATTGAGCAGAATCGGGTGGACTTTAGCACCAAAGCCATCGTGGTGAGCATGCGCAATGAAGACGATATAGAGGGCATTGTGCAAGCAGAAGACATCCCTTCGATCAACCAGCTGCGGCTGTCAACAAGCGACGGCGGGCGAGTAAAGCGCACCATCATCTGCAATTCAATGGTGGCATACGAGATGCAGACACGGCCATCTCAGGGCCATGGACAAGTATATCAGATCTGTGCCCGAACCATCGAGGGCAAGACCATCTTCCCTATAAACGACTTTACCGCCAGCATTCAAGTAATTGCCACCCACATGTCGCAAAACATTGAGATTTATGGAGGCAACGAAGTCGAGCGCTTTAGCAAACGAGGGTTCTGGTCGCCTAGGATCAAAATGCTCTTTACACGGGCGCTCCACGAGTACACCAAGGCCAGCGAGCAACCTGACGCAGACCCGTCGATGCTGGTGGACGAGATATTTGTAACTGCCCAGATATCCGTGCGTCCGTTTTCCATGTCGTTGACTCTATGTGCATTTCCGTTTTCCAGCATGGGCACGTGTCAGGTACGAGTATGCAAGGGCACTCGGCCAGAGTCGTTTCTGCGCGACTTTCAGCTGGCAGCAGATACTCGTGGACTGACTCGGCTGGTTACTCCGCCTACCTCGGATGTGATTCTGCTGGATCCAGAAAACAAGCGGCTGAGCCAAGGCTTGCTAAGCAACTTTTTTGCCACCCGCTATGCTCCCCGTCCAGGTTCTTCACAACAACTGTCCGACTATATGCTTATAAGCGCACCACTAGAAACCGTCCAGAGAAACGAAATGCTGGACTACATCTGGGATATTTGCAAGCAGGCAGGAATCCAAGTATCGTTTGCAGGACCCAGCCTTAAAGACGCTCTCAACGGAATGTGGAGCGGGGCGTTTATAGTCAGTCGAGCGCATTTGGTGCTTCCCATTGATACCATGCAGCTGACAGACCGCAACAAGACCACGGTAGAGCTAGGAGTATGTCCGCTAATTTCCTACTTGCAAGAACAGATCCTGCTGCTGCACAAACCGCAGATCACAACTCCCGTTTTTCTATAACGCACAAGTCGCGGCACTTTGCTGAACAGCACCGCCAAGCAACCGGCAACTCCCAGCCTTCCTCCTGCCGCACAAACGAAAACGCACTCATCAGCACTACACCTCCGCACACTGAACATGCGCTTTGGCTTTTGGTATCCCCCAGCGCGTCAAGCAGCAGATCCAGCACCTGGTACTGTTCTGGGTATCTCTTGACCATCTCACATGCAGCTATCAGGCGCTCACACAAGTCTGATTCATAATAAACGTGTCCTTCTTCGTATGTTTGTGCCATTGCCCGACCAACTGCCCGCAAACACAAAGCAGCTAGAGGAGGCACGTGTGCAGGCTTGATGTGCGGAGCTAGGCGATCTATAAAAGGGATGGACTTTCCTGGCTCCATCATCGATGCTAATGCCATTGAGCAGCGGCTGGCTGCCAACGTGCCTACCGATGGAGACTGAACCAGCTCAGCAGGTAGGCTGCTTAGCTGAGAATTGTCCGATACGTCAATATAGAACAACCGAGGCATCCGGCCCAGCGACGGTGGCAGCTGAGTAAACCGATTGTCGGCCAAAAACAGCACCCGCAGCCGGGTCAGTTTGCGCCACCAGGCATCCTCAGCGCAATGCTCATCCAAGCAATTGTTTTCCAGGTTCAAAATCTCCAGTCCTTGCAAATCAAACAGAGTGCAGGGAAGGGTGTGGAGCTTGTTCCGGGGCATGCGTAGTTCCACCAGAGTGTTGAGAAACGGCAGAGCTGAACGAGGGATGTTGAGGCTTTGGATGCACTGGTTGCCGAAATTGAGACGATGGGAGGCGAGGATCTCGGTTGTCCGGCCTTTGGCACTGGCAAAGCTGCGTGATATCTGCCAGCTCTGCAGCTGCCGCCGCTGCTTGCTACGCATTGACGCTGGACTGTCTAGGTGCGAAAGTGGGGCTGGCTGCGGTGCAGTAGCCCAAATGGTGAGCTGATGGTCGGGATACGGCGACCACATCACCCGCTGCACCTCGGCCTTTTCACCACGATTGTCTGCTTGCATTCTTTTTGAAGCTACAAGGGGTATCTAAATATATAGAAAGCATAAACAACAACAAAACGCTAAAAACATGCTAATAATAGAAGCTTTTTCATTATGGGTAATGTAAGAAAAATGGGGGGGGGGAAGAGGACCACCCAGGTCAACAACTTTCCGCAAAATGCTCGTTAATTAGGGTCTCATTATTGGGAGGGCGGGGAGAGGAAGCGAGCCAGCTCGCGACGCAACCAGGCGTTTTCCAGCTCAATGGTACGCATGTGCAGCCGCACGTCTTCGGGAATTGCAGGATCCTGGCCCACCAGCTCAGTCAGCATCTCGTTCCGAGACTCCAAAAGCCGTACGGTCTGCCGCAGCTTCTCAACTTCATTGTCCATTTCCCGTGCCTTCCCAGCAGTCACATTGATTGTGTCGTCAGATGCGCACTTGCTCAGACGCTGCTGCGACTGGCCAAACTGCTGGCGGGCGCTCCGCAACGTGCTCTGCCGGCTAAGCATCGAGTCTGACCGGATCTGTGCACTGGCAGGGCGCATTCCCAGGGAGCTCTTGCGTATTGCCATATCGTCGGCCTGTGGAATGCCCACAATGCCGTTTTCGTAAAACACCGCTTTAGGCCGCGGCTGCACGCCCAACGACATACGTTGACGCGGTCCGCGGAAGCTGCCGGTACGTGTCATCTCGGCATCCAGCGTATCGCTGCTGCTGCTGACCGTAGACCCGCTGTTTTCTGAAAACCGCTTTGCGTCATTCCGGTGGGTTGCTGCTATGTGGCCGCGCACGTCCCGCGTGCGCTGCAGTGGCAAATTTGCACCGTCGCTAGAGGGCTGGCCATGGACATGCACTGGTTGCTCTTCATCCTCGGCAATGCATTCGAGCCCCAGGGCTGCCAGGTTCTGCGAGTGGTCGCGAGACTGAGGCCGCCGGCTGCCTGTAGGAAGCATCATGAGCCGCCGCAGCCGCGGTCTGCCTTTGGTTTCGCTTTTACCGGTGTATGCGCCCAGAGTAAGCCGGATAGACTCTGCTGATATCTCATCGGGGTTGCTGTGGTTGGGCGTGCGAGGGATATCCATGCTGTAGCTTGCGCCCATTTTGCTGCCAAGCCCAGGTCTCCGGTACAGATCTGCTGAGCCCCGCACGTTGTTTTCGCTCATTGATGCTGCCATTGTGGGTGGTGGCGGCGCGGGTCTCCGTGGCTGCATCACCATGCTATTGGTCCGTGCCACCCCGCTGTCTCCACGGCCAGCAGATGCTTCGCTATCCATTGCTGCAATCATCTTGAGCCGCTCCCAGCCCTCCACGCCTTTCAGCAGCTGCTCGCGTGCATCGGCTGTGGTCAGCTGGGTGGTTGCTGCTACTGGGCCCACCGTGCTGGTTCTGCGCGGATCGGCAGTCTGCGGTCTGGATTCTGCCGACATCGTATGCGGCCGTATATGGACGCCTGTGGCAGTTGACATCGTGCTGATTGCTGAGGACGCTGTGGAACTGACACTGCCTCGAGGTGCTCGTGTGGGCATTGGTGGTACGTAGTCTGGCTGCATAGAGTGGCTGACATGCAGCCGGCTGGCTTGCTTACGCAGTTTGCTCCACAGTCCTTTGCTTTCGCGGCTGCTAACGCTGGCGTTGCTGGAGGTCGGTTCGTCGCTGCTCCAGCTCTGTCGGTATGCTGTCCGGTCTACGGCTGGGCTGCTATTGTTTGTACTCGAGCTATGGCCAACTCCCAGCATTTCGTTGCTTGCTCACGTTGAAGGAGATTTTTTGGACAGGGACGTTAAACAAACAATGCCTCAAGGATAATCAAAAATGCAATTTCTTGGTAATAATCGCAATGGAAATATATGCTTATTCAATTTTTAAATTGATAAAGGAAGGAAGGAGGGCGGTATATATGAGGAGTGTTGAGAAATGCGATAAAAATAATAATATAAGGAAGAGATGTAGAAAAGAAAAGGCGTATTTGTTGGGACTATGCTCAAGCTGCAGCACTTTTTTTCATGTCAACAACCTGAATTTCCCGCATGTTTTTGTAATCAGCTCGCAAGCCGACAATCCTTTCAGCATTCAGATAGTCGATCGCTCCGCCGTAAATATTCACTTTGTAAAAGCCAAGCCATTTGGCATGAGCAACTCGCTCGATATGGAAGGCTGATGACCTTGGGCAAGGATAATATAGCCAATAGAGCAAGGGCTCTCTCCTCAATAGGAGCAAGAACCGAAAGTCAAATGTCGCTCTGAAATCTTTTTTGCATGGTCCAAATGCACTCTGCGTGCGTGTGCTTCCTTTAATTGCACACACTTCCTCTGAGCAAGCCTGCTACTTCACAGTAGCTTTACCCGATGGCATGCATTGAATGATGTCATGATTTCTTTGCAGCAATCTCAGCGGCTCGCGTTGCTGAACCGATTGCTGTCTTGCGGCTCGGCTCGTGGGCTGAAATACGCGCTTTTGCTTTTGCGGAAGTCGAATTTGCTCATCTGCCTTTTTTTTTCACATCGTTTATCAAGTTATTTCACAATGTCGAGACTACCGCCGGTTGTTATTGATAATGGCACTGGGTATGTAGACAGCCAGCTTGCATTTGCCAAACTTTATAGCTCTCATCTGCTAATTGAATGTGGTTTAATGTAGCTATACAAAGATGGGGTTCGCTGGAAACACCGACCCGCAGTTTGTTATTCCGACTGCTATTGGTCTACCTAACCAGTCACGTCACGGTATTGCTTCGAAGCGCGGCATCGAGGACCTAGACTTTTATATTGGTGACGAAGCTATCAGCAACACTAAAACATACGGGGTAAAGTACCCAATTAGACATGGGCAGATTGAAAACTGGGACCATATGGAGCGCTACTGGGAGCAGAGCATTTTCAAATATATGCGCTGCGAACCCGAGGACCACTACTTTTTGCTGACCGAGCCTCCCCTGAATGCACCAGAGAATCGCGAGCAGATGGCCGAAATTTTCTTCGAGTCCTTCAATGTGCAGGGCATGTATATTGCGGTGCAGGCTGTGCTTGCACTGGCTGCAAGCTGGACGGCCAAGAACTCCCAGCAAACGCTTACGGGAACGGTTATTGATAGTGGTGATGGTGTCACGCATGTAATTCCGGTTGCTGAAGGCTATGTGCTGGGATCCAGCATCAAGCATATCCCAATTGCTGGCCGCGATATCACCGCATTTGTGCAGCAGCTGCTACGCGACCATGGAGAAACTAGCATTCCTCCCGAAGACTCTTTGGAGGTCGCTCGTCGTATAAAGGAGCAGTACTCGTACACCTGCCACGATATGGCCAAGGAGTTTGCCAAGTTTGACGCTGACCCTGTAAAGTACTATAAGCGCTTCGACACCATCAACAGCATCAACCAAAGCACATACAGCGTGGATGTTGGCTACGAGCGCTTTTTGGCTCCAGAAGTGTTTTTCAATCCTGAGCTGGTAAGCTCTGACTTTTTGACGCCGTTGCCGGATATTGTTGACACTTGCATTCAGGTGAGTCCTATCGATACTCGACGCGGCCTTTACAGCAACATTGTGCTATCGGGAGGATCGACAATGTTCAAGGACTTTGGCAAACGGTTGCAGCGTGACATTAAGCGCATTGTGGATGGTCGGGTCAAGAAGAGCGAGGAACTCAGCGGTGGTCGGCTGCAGGCCAAACCAATTGATGTAAACGTTGTTGCTCACAAGAAGCAGCGCCATGCAGTGTGGTTTGGAGGCAGCATCATGGCCTGCACGGACCAATTCTACCAGTTTAGCCATACCAAGGCCGAGTACGAAGAGCATGGACCTAGCATTTGTCGTCACAACCGTGTGTTTGAGTCGCTGGCTTAAGTTACCAATAAATGAGCTTAAGCGCAATGCTCTCGCTTGATTAGTACTTTTATTTCTTTGGGCAATACATTCTCATTCTTTAATAACACGATGATGACATGGCAGTTTTGCTTTAAGGTGTGATCACAAGACACTTTTCTCTTTCTGTTCTCTGTCATTTTTATTTTGCTAATGGGAAAAATAGAGAGCGAAATTATCCCGCCAATGGCCGACAGACAGGCAGCCCGAAGCAAGCTACGAATAGCGCTACAGCTAGTGGTGGCAGGCGTGCTGGTTACTAGCATTGTGCGGTGGTATCTGGGCGGACCCATCCAGATGGTGCCGGGCAAAGACGGGCTACCATCAAGCGAGACTGAACTTTTGTTGCGTGACATATACGTACAATCGACGCCCAAACCGCCAGCTTCGCTGGTAGCTCTGTCGGTACAGGGAACACAAGCTGGAAAGGCAGCTTTAAAGCAATGGTACAATGAGCAAGCGTCAATGGCTAGAGAGCGCGGATATATGTTTCCATTTCGAATGTCACGGTGGTCACGGCAAAAAGGGGATATGGGCATTCGGAGCCATCCTGGTCAGCTGACAGCACACAAGCTGACGTTTTCGCATGGAGGCAAAGAAGGCCAGAATGGAGCTATAGCAGCAGCAGAGGTGGGATCGGCGGGGAGTGTAGCAGCAGGTGGGACCAGCCGGATGCTCCATGGGCTACGAAACCAGTACCTGAGTAGTACACATGGACAGCGGCATAGCTACTGGACAGAAGCTACAGCAAATGGAACAGGAAAGTGGGCATACTATATAGACGACGGGCTGCGGGTGCCAAATATAACCCACAAAGCAACATTGGTGCAGCTGGCACGGATGGCGGCAAACGCATACCAGCCAACCGACTCAGAAACGTGGGAGCAGCTAGGCGACCGATGGGACACGCACAATTCATTTGGGTGGGCAGATGACGGAGTGCGTGGTCATGTATTTGCAGATGCCACCAACACCACTGTGGTGCTGTCACTGAAGGGCACGTCATCGACGTTTTTCCTGGGCGGTGGGTCTGAAACTTCGGCACGCGACAAGTTCAACGACAACCGGCTGTTCTCATGCTGCTGCGCCTACGTGGACTTTACATGGTCCACTGTATGTGACTGCCATATGTCAGGATCCAAATGTGACGCCGTCTGCTTGCGCGATGCGCTTAATGACGAGGCTGCCGACAACTACTTTTTTGCCGCTGCTCAGATCTTTATGGATGTGGTAGCACGCTATCCAGACGCAACTATAGTGCTGACGGGCCACTCGCTGGGTGGTGCGCTGGCGGCGCTGCTAGGCCTTACGTTTGGCTTGCCAGCTATCGGATTTGAGGCTCCAGGCGACCGCCTGGCTGCCGAGCGCTTGCATTTGCCCTTGCCACCAGCTGCCGCGCAAGATAATTTGCCGCTGTTTCATGTGGGCCATACGGCCGACCCAGTCTTTATGGGCGTATGTTCCGGCCGCACATCGTCGTGCTACTATGCTGGCTACGCTATGGAGTCGCGCTGCCACAATGGCCGTCAGCTAGTATTTGATACAGTGGCACGTCGCGACTGGCGGGTTGATATCCGCCATCACCGCATTAATGAAGTCGTGTACTTGGTGCTTGAGCCTTGGGGCATCACAGATCCCGAAGAACCCTTCCCCGAGCTCGAGCTTGAAGATCCTGCCTGCGTAGACTGTGGGTTGTGGAAGTTTATTGATGAGAATTCACCACAATAACGTTTTTCTTTCTCTATTTGTAAAATGAGCAGTGTAAACACCACGAATTCGTTGCCCAGTCAGAGCGATTTCAAAGTAAGCAGTGTTCCGTTTGCCGACGATGCTGCCTTTGACTCACTTGAGCAGTATGCTGGGCAGCTGCCCATGGGTACCGACGACCTAATGTTTTTCTGGCTAGTAACAAACACAACCAACCACGAAAACCGCGACAAGCTGCTTATATGGCTTAACGGCGGTCCTGGTTGCAGCAGCCTGGACGGCACTTTTATGGAAAACGGCCCGTTCAAATTTGCCAAAGGCAACAAGCTTGACGTCCGCCCTTACAGTCTATCGCAGCAGTTTGACGTCCTATATATTGATCAGCCATTTGGAACCGGCTACAGCACTGCGCCAACAGACCATTATCAGCAAACTTTCAAAAACGCCACTTCTTCGCTAGTGGAGTTCCTGGATCGGTTTTACCAGATTTTTCCACTGCTACGTCAACGACAGCTGTTTATATCTGGCGAGTCGGAGGCTGGCACGTATATACCTTATTTAGCCCACGCTCTTTTGCAGAACAAAACAGCTGAAGGCCCCGAGCTAGGAGGATTGATGATTGGCAATGGGTGGGTGGATCCATACCCCATGTACATGTCGTATGCGGAGCTGCTGCGTCGGCACGACCTGCTAACCGACAAAGTACATACTAATTTGCTGCAAAAGATGGACCGTTGCACTCGAGAGTTTAACCGTGCGCCGCAGCCCGTGCATACCGACGTGTGTGAGTCGATTGCTTCGGTGTTTTTAGATGATAACAGGCCGGCTCCAGGCATGTGCTACAACCAGTATGATTTGCGACTTACCGACACATATCCTTCATGTGGAATGAACTGGCCGCCTGAAGTGGGTATTTTTACCGACTATTTAAACCGCAAGGATGTGCAACGGGCATTGAATGTTCATAAACCTCCACCGGTCTGGACTGAATGCAACAATGAGGTGAATCGGCGGCTTCGTCATGATGCGTCGCCGCCTGCGTCATTGCTGATGCCTGATATTTTGGCTCAAGTTCCTGTCTTATACTTTGTTGGCGCTGAAGACTATTTGTGCAACTATGTTGGTACTGAATGGTCAATTGGGAATATGACATGGGCGGGCAGCACGGGCTTTTCCGATAACTCGTATAAATCGACCTGGTCTATTGATGGCGATAGTGTTGGTGTAGTAACTGCAGAGCGAGGTCTCACATATGCGCTAGTCCACAATGCCTCACATATGGTTGGTTTTGATAAACCGCGCGAAATACTTGACCTGTTCACCTACTTTACAAACTCATCTTCTCGCAACTTGAACTTCCGCTCATCCCTTTACGGAAATACGCCTTCAAATAGCACAGACAAGCACCATTCGGGATCTTCTGTAACTACATGGGTTGGAATAGGCTTGCTTATATTTGCTCTTTTGCCTCTGTTGGCATGCTTTATCTACCGCAACCGATTGTTTGCTTGGTGGATCAAACGACGGTCGCGTTATGACAGCATTAGACCTATTGAAGATGGGTTTGTGGGCAGTCGAGGTCAACGACTAGATGATTTAAATGATGCATTTGTTATGAGCGAGTTTATGTTTAAGTCTAATTCTCGTGATAGCTTGGATATTGATGGACTGTTGCTGGATGACGAGATGGCGTCTAGTCCGGATGAAGAAGCACCCAGTCGCCCTAATAGACAAACACGCAGTAATGCATAGCTCTTGAAATTTTATTTAAATTTACTACAACAAATAAATATCAATTCAATATTATTTTCGCTAAACTTCATGCTTTCAACCAGCTCTGCAAATATCCCTTGCCGAACCATTGGATTCGAGAAAGTGCCAAACTCAGCAATTTTGCCTTGGTCTATGACCAGTATCCGGCAGCTGACCATCACTGTCTTTAGCCGATGAGCAATTGGCAGCACTGTGCAGTTCTTGAGCTCTTTGCGAATAATC
>JANBTS010000108.1:0-23033 GCA_027578955.1 Coemansia sp. RSA 1250
TGGGACAATGCCGCCAAGCAAACCGGCGTTCCTGTCAACAGCAAGCCAGTTCCCGGATGCGTTGCTCAGACCAATGCTGGCAGATACGGACATGTTGCCTGGGTGACCAAGGTATCAGGAAATAGCGTTACTGTGGAAGAATACAACCACGGCGGCACTGAGCGCTATGGCACGCGTACTGTTCCCAAGAACTCCTTCAACTACATTCATATAAAGGTTTAAAAAAATTATATTGTTTTAATATACGGCATTTAATTTTTAATATATGGTGTAAAAGTTTCAATGAGATTTACTGTACAGCCACTAATTCTGAATGTAATTTTAAATCGTTTTTATATTATCCACATGATATTCTATTGTAAACAGCCTTGGCATTAATGTATAAAAAACCAGCCGTTAATTGTGTATGGAGAGAATAGATTAGATTATTTTAAAACAAAAAAATTAGCTGTAATAAGAGCGAATTACTTTCAGTTGCTTTATCGCAGCTTGTGTTGCCTGCATAGCCTTCTTTTGAGCAGAAATTGCGTTACGGTGAGCATTACGGGCGGCTGTAATTGATTTTCCGCTCATTGATCCCATCTGAGAAAGTGCCCGATTAAGCTGGGTTATGGAGTTACGTTGGTAAGCTAGAGCCTTGTTATCGACGCTGATAGCTTGGTTTAATTTAGAAATGTTAATCTTGGCAGCGGCACGCAGCTCCAGATGTTCGTTGGGAGCAGCAATTGGCTGTGCTACGCTTGATGAAATAGCGAGCAGGAGGGCGGCGAATCCGAGCTTCATAGCAGAATTTATAGTCGAGATTAATATACGGTAGCGAGGAACTTTGGAATTGTAGCGAATGTAGATGGTTGTTATTAAAAAAAGTTGGAATCTTTTGAATAATTTATAGGAATTTTGGATAAATATTTAGGAGCCAATTTTAGAACCAAAATATTAACATGCATAGTTAGTGCATGACGCGTGTGCATGATCTATTTTTAAACCAAGCAGTGTTGCATTTAGTGTAAACAATTTTTCTGGTAAATTGCTCCCTTTTCTAAATATAGACGCGCGCCATAGTCCAAATGTGCAAAGAAAGGTTCTTGATTTTTTTAAAACTGCACAACAATGAGCAAGCAGTTGCAGAAACTCGAAAATTTTGAACAAAATATCAAAAGAACATTCTTACATATCCATTTTGTGGAAAATACAAGTTGCCAAGTTGTGCCAATGACGCATTTAGTAATAATTCGCAGTACAAAATAAAACAGACGTGTTGTAAAGCGCCAAGCTACATTCCAAAATCGCTATCTTCCTCGTCATCCTCTAATGCAGTAGCTGGCGTGAATCCGAATTTGTCGGGAGAGATAGAATCGGCGGCATTAAACAAAGGCCGATCGTCTCTAACCGCATTGTTTATAGCAGCCATAGGCACCAGATCATCGGATCCAGCCTTTTCCTTGGAAATCTGAGTCCACAAGGCTTCACCGTCGGAATCGCTCGAGTCGCTTTGCTTTGCATTCAATGCTAACGGGTTGATGCCAAAGGTCGGCGACGAAAACGTATCCAGCGGAGTAGCAAAGCCTTGCTCGCTGCTTTTCTTTTTCTTTGCTGGCTTTTTCGAATCCGTTTCCTGCTTGACTTTACGTGCATTGGTGCTTCCCTTTTTCCTGCCTCGACGCTCAATTTTGACATCGCCGTTGGGATTGATACGGGTGCGAACTACACCGGCGTCTTCAATCCATTCTCCCGTTTCACTGATCCGCGTATTGCTGGAGCCCATACCGGTGGATGCAGCACTGGCAATGTTTGCAGATGTTGGTGACGCAGATGCAGCGGCAGAGACACCACCAGCAGATACTGCGCCAGGCATATCGTGGTAGTCGAGGATTGATTTTACATAAAAGGCCATATAGGCTTTCCCTTTGGCTGGACGACCTGAGCGGACTTTCGCCTCTTCAGTAAAGGCCAAAACATCACGCACACTGGCTTTGGAGACATGCGCGTCATCGAAAAAGTACCACTGACCGCGATGCAGAGCATAGGCAGTATAATGGCCCGTGTCGAGATGTCCAATATGATCAATGACAGCAAATAAGCGGTAGCAACAAGCTGGATTAGAGTGGGTAGCATCTGTGCGTCGTTTGCCGAGTGTAGTGCTGCCGCCAGGACCATCAAGCACTGGAATAGGCGTGTCTTTTACTGGAGCATCTTCCGAGCTCGCAGCTACATCGTGAACAGGGATATTGGAGATACGGCCAGGCAAAGCACTGCCAGTGCTGGTAGTTGCAGCGCCAGCACTAGCCCGCAGGCCACCAATAGCCTGGGCATGAGCTGCCATTGCCGAGGCCGTATAGGGCGTCATGTCGATGGCCAGAGGAAGACGTACAAAAGAGTCGATTTTAGAGCGGGGCTGCGTAGCCTTGCCATGGCCAAACCGCTTAAGCTGGAAGGTCAGCACCGGTGGCAGCTCTTTCAAGCACAGCTGTTTGGTAGCCGCCTGGTCAGACCGACAGCGGCTGCATGCGTACGTTCCGGGTGGCAAATGCTCAACACGCGTGTAGTGAGCCAGGCAGTCCTGCAGGGTAATTACAGGGTGTACGCCTTGCGTAAGCGAAGCTGAGCAGCGCGTGCCACGGCGAGCGGCCAGCCAGTCGCCCAGCACAGCATCTGTTGCTCGTGCAGCAAAGGAGTGCCGCGGGCCAAGCGAATATGGTGTCGATAGTGCGCTGTCCTCGGGGGTTCGCCGCGCATGGGAGGGAATATCCAGCGAGATGTCAAGAATCGGATCATGTGCATGGGTTGCGTTGCCACAGCGCGCACATGTAACGGTGCTCTGCAGCACGCCAGCAAATGCTTGGTGGACCAGGCACGAACAAGGCGTCATATGGGAGTGTTGGATGGTACGTGTGGGAGATTCCGAAACGGCGTTTTCGGTGAATCCCACGTGCAAAGTATCGAGTACAGCCATCAGGCATTCATGAGCATCCTGCTGACCGTAACCGGCAAGGTCGCTGCGCAGCGTCCATAGCGTGCGCAGCAACCCGACAGGCGCAAACGGCGTGTGCGTCTCGGAGAAAATAGCCTGGACTGCAGTTTCAAGCTCGCAGGCCATGCAGGCAGCGGGCTGAGCACAGCCGCCACTCAGCAGCACTTCTTCCTCGCCGCTGTCGTCGCTGGCTGGCGGGGGCGGCGGTTCGCGTTCCAGAGCACGGCCCACACGGCAGCGGCTGGGGTGGTGGCCGTCACTGAGCATCCAGCCTCGGACGAGTGGGTTGTGTACTAGCGCCTGCAGCACAACGCTCAGATAGCACGTAGCGCCCAGATTGTGCAGCCCGCGTACCCCTGTGCATGGTGCCACGCTGCCATGTTCGCGCAAGTACTTTGCCTGTGCCGGTGATAGGTCTGCGCCAGCCGAAACAATGCGTGGACGCTTAGCTTCTGGTTCTGCCGAATCGCATAGCGCGGCGTGCCAGCGGATCTGCGTGCCCATCAGCCATGCTTGCACTGTGGAGTCATAGACATAGTCGTTGCATGCGCTGCAAAAGACCTGCTGGTGGACAAAGTCCAGTGCAAACGCATGGCCGCTGTCTGTGAGGTGCTGGATTATATGTGGCACTTGTCCGTGCCGTTGTGCCCGTGGCCGCCAGCACCCAAAAGAGTCGCAGCCCAGACAGGCGTGCAGCCGATCGCCTGCCGTGCTGCATTGCAGGCATACTGGCGGCGGCATCTCCTCTACCAGCCGCTTGCGACTGCGGTCGCCGTCGGCCCCGCCTGCTGGCGTTGCCTCGCGGTTTCCGGTGCCGCTGGATGCCCCACGCCGGCCCTGTAGCAGCGCCTGCCGGTGCCGGCATACGTTTGCATAGGGCACCAGGACTTTGAGCCGCTCTAAAATCGTCTTGGTTTTGCTGGCTATGTGCGGACAGCCCCTGCCGCTTGCCCCGGTGCGTCCGCGCGTGGCTGCTTGTGGCGGCGGTGGCGACTGTGTCTGAGTCCGTCCCACTGGCGACGCCATTTCAAGCTGTAGTTGTGAAAAAGTGCAAAGTAAATAAAAAGAGAGACAAGCCAGAAGCAGCGCATGGGCTTAATTCGCTCCAGCAGCGGGTTGTAGATCTGATCTCCTTTGGCGCAAGTATTCAGATAGAGGAATCTGATCACCACTGGCTTCATATTATGCTAATGCCAAGCAGTTGGGATTGCAATAAGCGGTTTAGAGTCAGCCCACCTTAGGAATCTTACGACTTTGGCCAGCCATGCCAAGAATGGAGAAAAAGCTGGAGATGTCCTGGCCCAATCACAGCCGCCCGCAGATGCATGAGCGATGCACGTGAGCTCAAAAAAGTGACTCGCCTTTTTTTTTTTTTTTTTCCAAGTCACAAGTATAAAAGCAGGGCAGGAAGGGTGGACTTTAAAAGCAATTTTTCTTTCTTTTCCATTTATCAACAAAAAGGCACGATGCTTTCTTCGGCACGTTCATTTTCCAAACAGGTGCTCAACCACCGCACTCAGATCCAGCAGCAGACAAAGTCGCAGCTACGGAATCCGCGGGCCAAGGACCAGGCACGGCACGATGACGACCACAAGGCGCTGATGGCAGAGAAGATGCGGCAGGAGAACCGCGAGCGCAAGAAGCGGTGGCGCGAGCTCAACGAGGAGCGCAACAAGGACAACGACCTGCGCTGCCGCGTCAACAAGCGGGCGAATCAGCTGTACGGGGCGCAGGCATCTGAGGCCAAGGAAAAGTGGATAGGCGAGGAGTTTGAGCGGCGCCAGCAGAAGCGCCGCGAGAAGGAACTGCGCAAGCGGCAGCAGCAGGCCGAAACCATCGATATGCCCACCAGCTTTGGCTCATACTCGATGCTGCCGCCGCACCAGGTCCGTGCGGCCAATGACTTCTGGCGCAGCGTGGCAGCCAGCAACGCCATCGAGTCCAGCAGCAGGCGCGTGCAGCTGCCGCCCCTGCGCAGCGTCGTTCCCGAAGAGCTGTGCAAGCCCGTAGACCTGCAGCACGATGCCGACCGCCACGCTGCCAACGTCACTCCCCACATGACCGCCAGCCCAAGCGCACCCTCCGCTCCGGCGCACCGCCATGTGCGCCCGTGGGAACAGGACCATGTGCCTGCCCATACCGAGTCGTATGAGCTGCTGAGCCGCGACGCGACCCTGTCTCCCGTCAGCGGGCCCCAGCCGGACCTGGGTCTTTCCGAGGCCGCCTTCTCGCTGATGTCGCTGTCGTCGTCGGTCAACAGCCAGCCGGTCACATGATCTTCTGTTTGGACTTGATCGGCACTGATTCCGATCAGCTCCATTAAAAAAATTGGCCGCTTCAAGGGTTATCCCGCTTTAGCAGGCTGTGCTTTATTTTCTGTATCTTTTCCACCTCTTTGAAATATTTTTTCTTCTGCACATTTGTAGTCTTAATAAACCTGAAAAAAGAGAAATGGCGTCGTGGGCTTCGAATCTGTTCCAAAAGCTGGGCTCAAAGGAGTTCCGGTCCTATCTCATGTCGACGCATTTCTGGGGACCGGCAGCAAACTGGGGTATTCCGCTGAGCGCCATAGCCGATTTCTCGTCGTCGCCAGAAAAGATATCGGGCAAGATGACCTCTGCTCTGACAGTCTACAGCCTGCTGTTTATGCGCTTTGCCTGGATGGTCAACCCACGCAACTACCTGCTGTTTGCCTGCCATGCCACCAACGAAATGGCCCAGCTGGTCCAGCTCTACCGGTTTGTGGATTACAATGGCGGAGTAGGAAAAGTTCTTAAAATGAGCATGGACGCGGTCAAGAACCCGAAATAAAGTGTCTGCGCTTCTAGATAATAAAGAAAAAGATGGCTTTACTCGTATCTTGGTATTCAAGAGCTGATATAATATCTTGAAATCAAAATCACTTTATGGCTATGATGTAGACGGTCCAAATAGAGATCTTTTTAAAAAAAAAAGAGACAACCCCCTCCTGGATTGCCAATGTTCAAGACCATGCTGTTGTTTGTTATGCATCTGCGTATTTATAGTTGAAACTTTTCTGTCGCTTTGCTTTTAAAAAGAGCATGGTGTCCCAATAATTTCTCTTATTTTTATTTCTCTTTTGCGATGAAGCTTTCTGGCGTTTTTACTGCTCTGCTGCTATCAGCAGCGGCACATGGATACTATGTCAACGACCTTAGCAGCTCCGTCAATTGTCGTGAAGGCCCCAACACAACAACGGCCATAGTCAAGCAGTACAATGCCGGTGACTTTATCGACATAAAGTGCCAGGTGTCAAGCCAGCGCGTGTTCGACTATGCGATTTGGGATAAGACGCAGGATAACTGCTATTTAACCGACTACTATGTGGAGACCGGCGCGAGCAGCAACTACGTGGCACGGGACTGCAACTACCATGGATCCAACCCCGGCCGCGCCATAGACGACTACCGCTACAAGGACCAATGCGACGAAGTGGATCCCTGGAACTACTATATCTGCCAATGCGTGTCGTTTGTTGCGCAGAGAATCAACGAGCGGCAGAGAATATATTTTACCAATCGGTACAAGGGCCAGATCTGGGGCAATGCCAATGAGTGGGTGGATGCGGCCCGTAATAGCCCTAATGTTACTGTTGATTTGGTTCCCAAAAAGGGATGTATTGCGCAGCATAGCCGCAGCAAGCTGGGCCATGTTGCTTGGGTCCATGATGTGGACTATAGACGCAAGCTGGTGACTATTGAGCAATACAACGTTATTCCGCACAAGTACAGCAAGGAGACGGTCGCGTGGGATGCATTTGACTATTATATTCACCTGGACTGCGACCACTAAGCTATTTGAAGTAACTCATTTTTTTTTTCATGTGCCAAATAGGGGGCCTTTTATTGGACTGATGAAATAAAATCGTCGCAGTCTCTGCTATTCGCGCGTCCATTTTGATCATCGCTCTGCATGGATGCTTCCATAAAAAAAACCTTTTTTTGAAAGTACAGACAGAGAAGTAGGGAATTTATGGAAACTGGCCGAAAATCAATGTACCTTACCGACCAATTTTCCTACATTCCTTCTCTTTTCCCTTTCAACTGTCGATATAATTTCTTAAATATGGGCCAACTTTATCAATTCCTAGCCTTTTATCTGCTTTGCATAGTGGTGGCAGTGTATGGCGGTCCTTTGGGCTCGCCAAGATTATCGACCCGTCAGACCCTTCAGGACCTGTCCAAGCTCAAGGGTGGCGTGTTTGTAAAGAATGGGAAGCAGACAATGTGCGGGCTGGCGCTTATTGACAACAAGTCTGCCATGGTGAGCGCTGACTGTCTGGAATACAATGGAAGCAGCGTCAACGAAGATGTTATCTATGCGGTGTATATCGACAACGGTTTCGATAACAAGACCTCCAACCATATAGTTACCAAAATAACCGTGCACCCCAACTATGATCCTGCAACCAAGGCCAACAACATTGCGGTGCTCGAGTACAACGACGACGCTTGGGTGGACTGGTACAACTACAATGCCATAGATACGTACAAATGGAAAAACCTGGTGTATGTGCAGCGCTATGTGGAAGACGTTGATACAGGTGCATGGGGGACATCCAAGCTGGTACGGGATAAATATACCAACGATACTACGTGTAAGGAGATTTCGCCGCTTTATGGAGACAACCTGAGCGACCTTACCTGCTACGATAAGCTAGTTGCACCGCCCAGCAGCGAACTGTCCAACTGCAACGTGCCATACTCGACAGTTTACGCACTCCTGGATGGAATTATATTCCAAGCAGGCATCTTTAGCTATGCAGAAATCTCTGGAGGCAGCGATTTCTGCGGCAGTGGCCAAATGCGCACATACTATACGCTGGTGGCAAACTATCTGATGTTTGCACGGATAACGATAAACCGCACTGTCTATTTTTATGAACAAGACGTTGGGGCCTACCCGCAAACCAACCCGTATTATGTTATGAAAGACAGCAAGAAGCGGAACAGCGATTTCACCATGGTTGGCGGAGACATCTATGCGTTACAGAATAAAGCCAGCGCAAGCAGCCAGGAGTCTTCGGGTCAAAGTACCAGCGATGGCAGCAGCGGTGATAACTCAGACAGCGATGGCAGCAGCGGCGATAGCTCAGACAGCGATGGCAGCAGCGGCGATAACTCAAACAGCAATGAGACAAGCAGCAATGGCGAGACTAAACGTGACGGCCTTTCTAAAACTACCACTATAATTATTGCTGTGTGCTGCTCAGTAGGCACGCTTATTTTGGCAGCATTAGCATTTTTCCTGATACGGTGGTGGCGCGGACATATTAGCAGGCCACGCGATCCGATGCAAGAAACCAACGCGCAGCATATTCTTGCAGATGATATAGGGGGTGCTTATGTGCCTGCTTCCGTTTCCAACCACGATGCTGCCAGCGAGACTAGTGATGGGGTTAAAGACCAAAGCTTGCCGCCAGCTTATGCGGACAGCGCTGTTTCTCCCGTTTCCAACTTGCAAACTCACGATTATTCGGGTTCAGCACCGCATTCGCCGCTGGTGGCAATGCCCGAGCCATATTCTTATGAAAAGCGCTAGCTTATTAATTATATTGTACATGGTTTAAAGCGTAATGATGAATATCCACCAGTAAATTAAGTAGGATCCTTTCGGGGCTGGACTTGCCAAAAGCCCGCTGTTGAGTTTGTGGCGAGCGCAAGCGCCAAAGTCTCTCTTTACAGATGTGCATTAATGGAAAGCAAAGAAGGCGCCTCTCCTCTATTTCTTTTCTTCTTTTTTTTTCAGTCAAAAAATGTCCGAAGAACAAGAGGCGACTGCGGCTCAGTTTCTAGTAGTTGCAGGAAATGAAGTGCAATGCAAACGCAAAGAAGATATAGCCAGCTTTGATGATCTGAAAGAGTGGGTCGTGTCTTGCTTAAGCCATGAAGGTGATATGAGCAATGTTCGTCTTCATAACATACGGTGCGGCAATATCACCACAAACAACTTTGACGAGGTGAAAAATGACAGCGAAACCGACTACATTTTACTCGCCAATGCTTGAAGCAGTTTTTGGGATTTAAGCTCAATAAAAAGGATTAGAGCATTAAAATGCCTAAGTGAGCTTGTAATTTTTCTCGAAAGGGGAAAAAAAGGCAGGCCTTGTCAGCAATAAGGCCATGTGCGGTTTGATTTTCTGGTGATGTAAGCAATTACATGGAAAAAAAAAGGCGAACACTGTTTGAAAAGGTGCTGCTTTTTGTGTTGAGCAAAACATGGCCTGCAATGGCCATGTTTTTTTTTTATTTTCCAGTCAACCACTAAACAATCCCGGCATCTTTAAATCAAGCAAACATCTCTCCCCCCCAGTCAACGCAAACTTTATTAGAAAGAAGGCTTCGGCTTTAAAGAATATGACATAGTTGGAGAAAAAAAAAGTATCATGGGCTTTTCTTCCTATTTTTCGGCTTTTGCCAAAAAGGAAAATTGCTTGATTTAGTTGGAGAGAAAGGCAAGCAAAAAGCGAGACTTCGGAGTAGATTTGTCTTTATACTAAAAAGGAGAATGTCGGCTGAGAGCTTCCAGTCAGGTAATGTAGCGCATGCCTTGGGCCGATGGGGTCGTTTGACTTGGGAAGAAAGTGTGCAGGTTGGGTCGATAACACCATGGGTTCCATCGTCTATATAAAGAAGAAGGATGCCATTTATATCTTGCCATAGTTTTCCATTGTACTTACAAATCTGTAGTTTTAGCATTAGCCAAGAAAGCATTCAACATGTCTGATATCACAATAAAGCAATTCGTTATAAACGTATTTAAAAACGGTATAGCACAGTATGACCGTTGTTTTAAGATTAAAAAGGATGAGGTTAGCGATGCAGAAGACTTGAAAAGAAAGATTATGGAAGAGTGTGATGAACAGAGCTTTTCGCTAACAGTTGATGACGAACAAACAACACCTATAGAAGAAAAGTTTGTTGAGCTGGTTCAACAAGAAGGGCCGACAGCCATAAACATGAACGTGGACTCCTAGTCTGGCATACAGCTTGCTAGCAAGAGACTTCTAGGTTCACACCCTTCCCAAAAAAGCCTCCTTGGAACCCAGAAACTTGAACTGGTCCTGCCAGAAAGCTGATCAATAAATCTGATCTTAACTGCTTGTGGCTTCGGTGGCTTTCATCGCCAGCTAGCAACCATCCAGAAATTGCTGAAGCCTCACATTGCATATAGCTGCACTTTTGTACTTTCTTTTACATACTCTAATACACACTTTCTAATTGAACCACGAGATGCAAGAGGTGGATATTCCGCTGACATCGGTGCGTCGGGCAACAGTCGATGGCAGACGGCCCAGCAGCATCTCGCTGGACACGGCATCAACAATCAGCGGGTCGGAGCCCAGCCCAGACGAGAGCGAGCTGGAGCGGACGCTGGGGCTCTGGAGCGGGATGGCCATAGTGATAGGGACAATCATTGGGTCCGGGATATTCTCGACGCCGTCGCTGATTCTCACTGCCGTGGGGTCGGTGGGGATGAGCATGGCGGTGTGGGTGCTGGGAGCAGCCGTCAGCGTGTGCGGCTGCATCGCGTACATGGAGCTGGGCACAATGCTGCCTCGTAGCGGGGGCGAGAAGGAGTACCTGGACACGGCGTTTCCGCGGCCACAGGCGCTTATGCCGTTTGTGTTTTGCCTGGCCTCGCTGGCCATCTGCAGCCCCAGTGCGCTGGCAGCGGACTCTGCAGTCACCGGCACGTACTTTCTGTATGCGGTCACGGGAAAGTCCGCCGATCACGCAGAGTGGGCGCAGAGGCTGCTGGGAGTGGCGGTTGCCGTGTTTTGCGCCTTTATGCATGGCTTTTTTGTGCGCTGGGCGATCCGGCTGCAAAGCGCCTTGACGGTGGTCAAGGTGCTGGTGCTGCTGCTGATAGTGCTGGTCGGGCTGGGCGTGGGCATCAGGCGGGGCACGCATAGCTTCGACAGCGCGTTTGCGGGCACGTCGGCGCACCCCAGCGCGTATGTGTCGGCGCTGTTCAAGGTGTTTTTTGCCTACTCCGGCTACACCGCGCTCAACTACTCGATAGACGAGCTCAAGAGCCCGGTGCGCAACCTGCCACGAGCGGCCTTGGGCGGGCTGCTGGTGACGGCCGTCTTGTACGTGCTCTCCAATGCGGCGTATTTCATGGTGCTGGACCCGCAAGCGGTGGAGGGCTCCAGCACGGCAGTTGCCGGGGTGTTTTTCACGGAGGCGTTTGGCGCTCTGTGGGGCCAGCGGATCGTGCCGGTGCTGATCGGGCTGGCCACGCTGGGCAACGTCATGTGCGGCATGTTCTCGGCATCGCGGGTGGTGTTTGAGGCTGCCCGCGAGGGGTACTTGCCGCTTGGCCACATACTGGGCGAGATCAGCCGCTTCCAGTCGCCCCTGAGCGCCCTGTGCTTGAGCTGTGCGCTCACAGTGGTGTTTATTGTGACGCCGCCTGCTGGCGAGGCATACGCGTTTTTGATCGACATTGGCGGCTATCCGCTATGGCTGTTCTATGGGTTGGCGGTGGTGGGGCTGCTGGTTATGCGGCGCACGCACCGCGGCCTGCAGCGGCCGTTCAAGGCATGGCACGTTGCCAACGCAGTCACGCTTGCATGCGCCGTGTTTATGTGCGTGGTGCCCTTTGTTAGGCCAGAGGGCGGCACGGGCAGGATTCCGTACTGGGCGGCGCCCGTGGCTGCGCTGGCGTTTATGGCGGTGTCGTGTGCCTTCTGGTACGTGCAGGTCGTTTTGCGGGGCGGCTTGGAGCGGTCCCGCAACAAGCGGAAGCCGCTGATCTGATCGGCTGATGCCCTGATCTCCCGCCTCCTTCTGCATATAAAATTTTTTGGAAAGAATTTTTTTTTTTATATTACTTTTCTCTTTCCCACCTAGTATTTCGATCGCGCACTTTTGTAGGCGAAACACACATTTGGCGCACGCAATAAAAGGTACGCAGCAACAGGCACGCGGCAGCAGGCACGCAGCACAGCGCCTGGCCCAGGAAGCAGGCGGCAACTAACAGAGATCTATAGATGGTGTCGGCATTTAAGACGCTGGAGCGGCAGCAAAGGGCGATGCACCCGGGCAGCGACTTCGAGTACCCAGAGACGCAGAAGCTGACGCAGCCGCACATCGAGTCGTTCAACTCGATCTGGGAGGCGGCGGGGCCGAAGACGCCGGCGCTGATGGACGTGGCGGTGTCCATGCTGGGCAAGCACGCCGTGTACGACCGCAAGCCGGACTCGGAGAGCCAGCTGGGCACCAAGATCACGTTCTGGGTGGACAACGTGCGGCTGACGCACCCGGCGCTGGCGGCCCGCGAGGCCAAGTCGTCCAGCCGGCTGATGTACCCGACCGAGTGCCGGCAGCGCGCCATCACATACCGCGGGCGGCTGACCGGCACGGTGCACTACAGGGTGGGCGACAACCCGGAGGTGGCCGAGGAGAAGCAGTTCGGGCTGCTGCCGGTGATGGTCAGGTCGAACCGCTGCAACCTGCAGAACCTGGGCCCGGCCGACCTGATCCGGCTGCGCGAGGAGCCGGAGGAGATGGGCGGGTACTTCATCATCAACGGCAACGAGAAGGTCGTGCGGCTGCTGGTCGCGCAGCGGCGGAACCACGTGCTGGCGATCCAGCGGCCCTCGTACGGGAGCCGCGGGCCCGGGTTCACGCCGTTTGCCACGCAGATCCGCTGCGTGCGCCGCGACCAGACGTCGCAGACGGTCACCATGCACTACCTGACCACGGGCAACCTGCTGCTGCGGTTCGCGCTGCGCAAGCAGGAGTACATGGTGCCGGTGTCCCTGCTGCTGCGCGCGCTGGGGGGGGCCAGCGACCGCGAGATCTTCGAGGCGGTGGTGGGCGGCGACGCAGAGAACATTTTTGTGCGCGACCGCGTGGAGCTGCTGCTGCGCAGCGGCAAGGACTACGGCGTGTTTACGCAGGAGCAGGCGCTGGCGTACCTGGGCGACAAGTTCCGCGTGGTCATGTACGCGCCCGAGGACATGGGCAACGCGCAGGTCGGCCAGCTGCTGCTGGACCGCATGGTGCTGGTGCACCTGGCCAGCGCGCGCGACAAGTTCAGCCTGCTCGCGCACATGGTGCGCAAGCTGTACGCCGTCGTCAGCGGCGAGTGCCAGGAGGACAACCCCGACACGCAGCAGATGCAGGAGGTGTACCTGCCCGGCCACCTCTACCTGGGGCTGATCAAGGAGAAGCTCGACGACTTTCTGCTGGGCGTGCGCGCCGAGATCGGCAAGGACGTCCGCAGCGGCAAGGTGGACCTGTACAACCGCCGCTACGTGTCGCGGCTGTTCGCGAGGGTGCCGGCGGACATTGGGCAGAAGGCCCAGTACTTCTTGGCCACCGGCAACCTGGTCTCGCGCACCGGGCTGGACATGCAGCAGGTGTCGGGCTACACGATCATTGCCGAGAAGCTCAACTACCTGCGGTACCTGTCGCACTTCCGCTGCATCCACCGCGGCGCGTTTTTCGCCGAGCTCAAGACCACCGGCGTGCGCAAGCTGCTCCCCGAGGGCTGGGGGTTCCTGTGCCCCGTGCACACGCCCGACGGCGCCCCGTGCGGGCTCCTGAACCACCTGGCGCACAAGTGCCAGATCACCACGGCGGTCGAGGAGACCGACGGCGTGGAGCGCACGCTGGTGCGGCTGGGCGTGGAGCCCGGCATGCCGCGCCCGGCCCAGGGCGACGCGCGGCTGCTGACGGTGCAGCTGGACGGGCGGATCGTGGGGCACTGCAGCCCCCAGGCGGGCGCGCGCATCGCGCGTGCGCTGCGGATGCTCAAGCTGCAGGCGCGCTACGGCCCGGCGCGCCCCGGCCAGGAGCGCGCCGCCATCCCGTTCAGCATGGAGATCGGCTTTGTGCCGCCCTCGCACGGCGGGCAGCTGCCGGGGCTCTTCCTGTTTACGACGCCCGCGCGCTTCGTGCGCCCCGTCACCCACCTGGGCCTGCAGAGGGAGGACTGCGTGGGCAGCTTCGAGCAGGTGTACATGGACATCGCCTGCCTGGACGAGGACGTGCGGCCGGGCGTGACCACGCACCAGGAGCTGCTGCCCACGCACATTCTCTCGGCTGTGGCCAACCTGACGCCCTTCTGCGACTTCAACCAGTCTCCCCGCAACATGTACCAGTGCCTGAGCAGAGACCACGACGTGCTGACCAGGCGCGGCTGGAAGCGCATTTGCGGCGTGTCGGCCGCCGACGAGGTGATGACGCTGGACCTGCAGACGGGCGCGCAGGAGTGGCAGCCCGTGCAAAGGGTGGCCAGGGTGGCCCACAGCGGCGAGCTGTTCCGGCTGCAGAGCGCGGAGCTCGACGCGGTGTGCGATGCCTCGCACCGCTGGTACGTGAACTCCCGGGACGCGCCGGGCTCGTACCGGAGCGTCACGGTGGACGACATGCGCGCCGGCAGGCTGCTGCCGCACATGGGCAGCCAGTGGGAGCAGCAGGGCCCGTTCGCCGTGCATGCCAACCACGCCGTCCCGCTTGTGGGCGCCAACCGCAACGAGATGTACGCGTGGCCGGAGTGCTCCTGGCTCTCGGCCGCCGACTCCGGCGCCAACCTGGCCTGGTGCCAGCTTATCGGCCTGGTGCTTGGCTGCGGCCGTATGGCCGCGGGCTCGGCGGGCTCGGCGGGCTGCTGCCGCGTGCTGGTCCATGCCGAGACCGATGCCGCCAAGCAGCTGGCTGCGCTGGTGCAGGAGAGGCTGCGCGCGGCGCTTCCCCAGGCCGTGGTCAGCGGGCCCGCTGAAGGCTGCGCCGGGTCCCTGGTGTGGACGGTCGGCGGCCCTTTGGAGGTGTGCCAGTTCTTTGCGCCCATGCTCGAGGGGCCCCTGTCGTTCGACCCCTCGGACCCGCAGCAGGTTCAAGCGTACGATCAGGCGCGGTACCGGGCGCTGGCTGCCCAGCAGCAGCAGCAGCAGCCGCAGCAGCAGCCGCAGCAGCAGCCGCAGCAGCAGCCGCAGCAGCAGCAGCACCACGCGCCCGCGGCTGTGGACGGCTCGAAGCCGCGCCGCTGGCTCCACTACGACTGGCTGTTCCGGCTGAGCGTTGCGCAGGCCCGGGCGGTGATCCAGGGCCTGGCTGCAGCGCGCGGGGGGTCGGGCTCGTTCGAGCAGGGCTGCGTGCGGGTGGCTACCGAATCGGTGCCCTTGGCCCACGATCTGTCGGTCCTGGGCCTGATGGCCAACGCCAAGGCCACCTGCCGCCCGCGCGGCGGGCCGCATGCCCGCTGCCTGAGCATCGAGTTCTCTGCCAGCGCGCCCCTAACTGCCGCGTTGCCGCAGCCGCAAGCGTACGAGAACCCGCTGCATGACGGCTTCATCTACTGCCTGCAGGTGGCCAACGGGAACTTCATGGCGCGCCGCCAGGGCGGGCCTCTGAGCAGCGGGTTCTTTACCGGCAACTGCCAGATGGGAAAGCAGACGATGGGGACTCCCATGCAGTCCTACCCGTACCGCACCGACAACAAGCTGTACCGGCTGCAGACGGGGCAGACGCCCATTTGCCGCCCGCGCATATACGACGACTACGGCGTGGACAACTACCCCAACGGCACCAACGCCGTCGTGGCGGTGATCTCGTATACGGGCTACGACATGGAGGACGCGATGATCCTCAACAAGAGTGCGCACGAGCGCGGCTTCGGGTACGGCTCCATCTACAAGACCGAGTACGTGGACCTGGGCAAGTTCCGCAAATCGGGCGACCCCATCACCATGCACTTTGGCGTCGGGCGGGACATGCTGGCCGACGAGGAGCTGATGGAGCGCATCGACATTGACGGGCTGCCGTTCCCGGGCGTCCGCGTGGAGGACGGCTTGCCGCTGTATGCGGTTGTGGACGACGTGCGCGGCCGCACCAAGGTCCAGAAGTACAAGGGCGAGGCCGGCTACGTGGAGACCGTGCGGCTTCTGGCCTCTGCCAACCCGGAAGAGGAGCTGCAGGTTGTGGCCTTGACGTTCCGCATCCCTCGCTCGCCGGTCATTGGCGACAAGTTCTCCTCGCGCCACGGCCAAAAGGGCGTGTGCTCGCAAAAGTTCCCCGCCGTCGACATGCCCTTCACGGAGTCCGGCATGCAGCCCGATGTCATCATCAACCCGCATGCGTTCCCGTCCCGCATGACCATCGGCATGTTTGTCGAGTCCATTGCTGCCAAGGCAGGCGCCCTGCATGGCGTGTGCCAGGACGCCACGCCCTTCCAGTTCACCGAAACCAACACGGCGGCGGACTACTTTGGCGAGCAGCTGCGCAAGGCTGGCTACAACTACCACGGCAATGAGCCGATGTACTCGGGCGTTGCGGGCACTGAGATGCGCGCCGACATCTATATCGGAGTGGTCTACTATCAGCGCCTACGTCACATGGTCAACGACAAGTATCAGGTGCGGACCACCGGACCGGTCAACCCGCTGACCCAGCAGCCCATCAAGGGCCGGAAGCGCGGAGGCGGCATCCGGCTGGGCGAGATGGAGCGTGACGCCCTGATTGCTCACGGCTCCGCCTATTTCCTGCAAGACCGGCTGATGAACTGCTCGGACTACTCGCTGGCCTATGTGTGCAAGTGCTGCGGGTCGCTGCTGGCTCCCGTCGCTATTCCGGCCACGTCGCATGTGGTGGACCTGACTAGCAAGCAGCTGGACGGCCGCAAGAGCGTGGCGTTTGCTGGGCTAAGTTCGGAGGAGGCCCGGAAGATTATGGCTACTGCCAATGCCGCCGTGGGCAAGGGCCCCATGGACCTGGTATGTCGGCTGTGCCAGCATGCGGACGGCATCACTATGGTTGCCTTGCCGTATGTGTTTAGGTATCTGGCCACCGAGCTCATGTCGATGAACATGAAGCTGCGTCTGGATATCAAGTAGCCCTTTTTTATTATTATTATTATTATTTTTCTATACAGGATTTGAAGTGCTATCATACGAAGAAGGCAGCTGAGCGCTACGGGCAGCTAGGGGCGGAGGCGAGCGTCTGCAGAATACATGGCGCTGAATGGCTGTGCAAAGTACACGGGCTAAATGGGCTGCCGGCAGAAGCAGCAGGATAGCAGATGCATGCAGAATTAGCAGCTGGGAGAGAACCAGCGCGGAGGCAGATGCCCATATGCGGGAAACATACATGGTGGCCAGAGCGAATGAAGCTACCGGAAGCACCAGCGCGAATTGCGGCTTCAACACCCGCTCACGGCTAAAACCGCCCTGCAAGGCCAGGGCGTGAGAGCCAACGAACCACATGGCTGCCGAAGCCCACAGGAGCAGGCCCAGAATGGCCCCGGCGGCCATGGCCAGCTCGCCCAGCAGCAGCGGGGCGGTAGCTGGGCCAACTGGGCTGGCCCACACCCGCTGGCTCTGCACGCCCAGACTCATAACGCCCACAGCCAGCTGCGAAACATGCGCAAGCGGGGACAGCAGGCAGCTTAACCTACACTGCTGGATGATCAGGTGGATATATCTGACGGCAAAGCACAGAGACGGGATAAGCACCGCGCCCCACATAATGTAGCCCAGGGAGAGCAGTGAGGAGGCTACATGCGGTTGCTGAATAAGCGTGAGATCGCTGGCGCACACGCTGGTGACAATGGCGGGCAGGAACAGTCGGTGGATCAGCTGCTGGCTGGAGCTCACATGCAGTGGGAACGCCAGCGCGGCCATAGCCATGCTCAGAATGGCACAGCCTCGCCATAAAAACAGCGCCAAGTCTGCCACCAGAGGAACCAGCGTTATGTCAATCAGGCCAGAGTAGTTTGACAGCATAGTTGCCACGCTCACCAGCAGCATTGCGCCCTGCTGGATATAGTCGGCGGGGGCTGACGGTGTGCTGTGGATGGCGAGCCTCAGCAGGTAGAGCGGCACGTACAGGACCAGCAGAACTAGGCCGGTGAGCGACAGAATGGTAGTTGCGCGCATTAGCCATTCGCTGTCAAGCAGCCCGTAGGGCTCGTCAAAGGCATCCAGTGCCCACACGTAGGTGCGCCATACCAGCGGATAGATATTGAATGCTATAGCCAGCTCCAGCCATCTGGAGTCCACATGCCGCAACAGGCCTTTGAAGAGCAGCGCTGCCCTTTGCATTTGCTTATAAACCTTCATTTTCTTGCATTTTATACCGAAAAAGAGAGGATAAAAAAAAAAAAAAAGAAGGTTCATTGATTGTGAAACAACAATCAAAATTCCGAAAAGCAAGTCACGTGCGAGTGCTCAGAAAGAAGCCTAGATACCAAACTTTTTCTTTTCTTTATGCTTTCTAAGTTTTTTGTATGCACTATCGTGGCCACCGTGCTGGGCACAATCGGGCTGATGCAGCTGCTTGAGGCGTGGCAGAGGCCTGCAGCAGCGCTCCCGTATCCGCTGGAAGCGGCGTGGGCAGACAAGGAGGCAGCAGAGCCCGCACGGAATATAGTGCGTTGGAATACGCTTACAGGAGAACAGCCCAAGCTGGTGGGACACCGCGGCGAAAAGGCGTTTATGCCGGAGCATTCCCGGGCATCCTACTGGCAGGCAGCTTTGGAGAAGGCAGACTACATTGAGCCGGATCTGGCCATGACCAAGGACGGACATCTGGTAGTCAACCACAACGAGTGGCTCGGAAGCAACACCAACGTAGCCGAAATCAAGTCGCTGGCACACCTGCGCACCAACAGGACATGGACAGACAACGGGCAGGTCGTGCGCAAGGACAACGAGTGGTTTATCATGGACATGACGCTGGAGCAAATAAAGCAGGTGCGTATCCGGCAGGACAAGCAGTACAAATGGCGGCCTCAGCATTTCGACGGAATATTCCAGGTGCTGACATTCGAGGAGTACTTGCAGATTGTGCGCAACGCCACCATAGATGTTGGTGGGGAGTTTGGCGTCATTCCAGAGCTCAAGTCTCCCAAGCTGTACAACCAGGGCCGCTCATACTCCAGGTTTTTCGAGGACCGGGCGATACTCACCATGGAGCACTATGGGTGGGCCCAGGTGTCTGCTCACGTCAATCGGAGCGCTCATGCGGACCTGGACTTGCAGCCGCTGCGCGAGCTCCCCGAGGGCGTGCAGCTGGGCCCGTCGGCCTGGCAGAGCTTTGATCTGGATACTGCCGAGTATCTGGCATCTCATACCCGCAGCGTGCCAGTAGTTGCGCTTCTAGGAAGCCTTCCCTGGACATTTACTCCCTGGGGGCTAGACAAGCTCATGCAGTTTGCCAGCATAGTTTCGCCCTGGAAGGACTTTTTTGTGGCCGGCGCTGATCCTGTGTTTCAAGCCAACAATGTGTCGTGGAATGCTACGGATATCCATAAAATGGGCGGGTTTATCCCTCCACATGAGCTTGTGAGCGAGATACACAAGCGGAACATGTCGGTGTCACCCTACACATTCTACGACTCGCGCCAGGACATGGCGTACCTGTGCCAGACAAACACATCCGTGGGCGGATTCTGTCCTGCGGATAAAGCCGACGAGTTCTTTTACTTTTTCCAGCAGGGCGTGGACTTTATGTTTGTGGAAAATATTGTCGAGGCCAGTTTGCTGCGCAGTCGCTATGCTGACAGGCTGGAGTATAGACAATAGCATCTTTCTCCTTCTCACATAGAGTGACGTCGTGTAATGTGGCATTGGGTGCATGTACAAAAATAGAAATGAAGACTCAGTGTTGATATATGCAGCGAGATCGGAGCCGAAGCATGGTTTTTTTTTTCCAAAATGTTGTAGGAGATCCTACACCACCTTTAAAGGATTTTTTTTTTTTTGGTTGGGATTTTCCTGTTAGGCTTGGCGGAATAAAAAGATTGGTTTTATTTCTTTCTCCTTTCATATACTTTTTAAACTCTGCAAGGCAAAAATATGGATAGAGTGGCGAGAGTGTCGAACTTTGAGAACCCGCTAATAGACAATCGGCTGCGGTACTTTACGTACATCCCAGTGAACATTGCTCCTGAGATATCCCTGGCAGCATACTTTGTTGTAGGGGCAGTGCTGGTGTGGCAGATAGTGCACTACCGGGCGCAGCGGTGGCTATACATTCTACCGGGAACAGCATTCGCAGAGGCGCTGGGCTATGCGTTCCGCACCGCATGCGTGTACAAAACAACGTTTGGGATGTATGTGGCCATGATGCTGTTTTTGCTGGTGCCGCCCAACGCCCTGGCCCTGGCCAACTACAAGGCCGTGGCCAAGATTATCCGCAGCTCGCCGGCAGCCAGACCGCGGGTGTTTTGGCTCAAGCCCGGGTTTGTCAACTGGTTCTACTTTGCATCGGACGTGTTCTCGATCTGCATGCAGGGCGCAGGCGGAGGGATGCTGACCGGAACCACAACACGCGACGCGGGACGTGCGGTGGTGCTGGTGGGTCTGACGGTGCAGCTGTTCTTCTTTGCATGCTACCTGGCAACATCCTTCTATGTGTGGTGGCGGCCCGAGTACACCGTGCATGTGAGTTCCAGGTTCAAGTCGCACCAGCAGGCCAAGCGCCGGGTAATGCTGTCGGTGACCACAACAACGGTGCTGTTGTATATCCGCTCCATCTACCGGATAGCAGAGTTTGGCGACGGATATGGCGGCAAGATCTACTCGAGCGAGTGGGCGTTCTACGTGTTCGACACAATCGTGATCTTCCTGATGTTTATCGTGTACATTGTCCTATTTATCGGCCACAGCTTCCCGCGCGAGGGCAAAATCGCCAGCATGCAATTGTCTAGCGCTGAGAATCAGCCAGTTACATCTGAAGCAGCTAGAATCTAACCAATCCTTTTTTTTTTTTTTTTGTTTTGTACTTTTGAAAAATAAGAGTGCGGGTAAATGTTTAGTCAATGAGCGGGTCTACAGCACGGTTTGACGAGTTTGAGACCGTAGACTGGATGGCCGATGCGGCCAGAGAGCGGCGACACCAGCTGCGGCGCGCCGAGGGCGGGCGGCGGCAGCAGCTGCTGTGGCGCGCATACGATGCCGTGGAGTCATGGGTGGTCGTGCTGGTCGTGGGCGCACTTATCGGGCTCAACACCGCAATGATATCCATAGTCACGGAGTGGCTAAGCGACGCCAAGCTGGGCGTGTGCCGGCGCGGGTGGTGGCTAAACGAAAAGTTCTGCTGCTGGATGCACGACCAAGGCGCCTGTGCGGCCTGGGCAACCTGGGACCAGGCGGTGCTGGGCACGCAAGCGGGCTTTGTGCGCTGGCTGGCCTTTGTGGTGCTGGGCACTGCATTTGCCACGGTATGTGCTTGGCTGGTAAAGGTATACGCGCCGTTGGCGGCGGGCTCGGGCTTGCCGGAGATCAAGGCGATTCTGGGCGGCTTTGTTATTCGTGGGTTTATGGGCGTATGGACATTGCTGATGAAGAGCGTTGGGCTGGCGCTGGCTGTGGGCTCCGGACTGAGCGTGGGCAAAGAGGGCCCAGCTGTGCATATGGGCTGCTGCGTAGGCAACGTGGTTTCGAGAAACTTTGCACGGTACCGACGCAGCGCAGCTCGACAGCGCGAAATCGTGTCGGCAGCAGCGGCAGCTGGGGTTGCCGTGGCCTTTGGTGCGCCCGTGGGCGGCGTGCTGTTTTCCATGGAGGATCTGAGCTCCCGCTTCCCTCGCAAGACCCTGTGGCGGAGCTTCTTTTGCGCCCTGATCGCTACCGTCAGCTTGCAGGCCATGGACCCCTTTTGGACCGGCAAGCTGGTTATGTTCCAGGCCTCGTATGACCGCGACTGGCACATGTTTGAGGTCCTGTTTTTTGCCCTGATCGGCGCGTTTGGCGGAGTCTACGGCGGGCTGTGTATCCGGCTTAATCTACGCGTAGCTGCCTTTCGCAAGCGGTATCTGGCAACACGCGCCGTACAGGAGGTGGCGGTCTTGGCTGCTGCCACCACGGCAATAACCTATCTGAACTCGTTTACGCGCGAAGACATGGGTGAGCTGCTATCGTATTTGCTGCAAGAGTGTAAAGATGGCGATGGGTGGAATGGGATTTGTGCCCGCTCGAATGCCGGGCGAGTTGCATGGGGTCTGGCAGCGGCTACGCTGATCCGGGCGGTTGGTACCGTGCTGGCGTACGGATGCAAGGTCCCCTGTGGTATATTTGTGCCCAGCATGGCTATTGGCGCGTCATTTGGCCGGCTGGTAGGCACCATAGCCGAAATGCTGCAAGCTGCGCATCCGCAGTGGCGACTGTTTGCGCAATGTGCCCCCGACACGTCCTGTATCACTCCTGCCACCTATGCGTTTCTGGGCGCTGCTGCTGCCATGTGCGGAGTGACTAAGGTCACGGTATCGGTGGTAGTAATCATGTATGAGTTGACAGGAGCTCTGAACTTTTTGGTGCCTACAGTCATTGTCGTGATGGTTGCGCGAATTATCGGCGATGCCATTGTCGAAGGCGGTATTTCCGAGCAGCTAATTTTGCTGAATGGTTTGCCATTTTTAGACGAGGAACATAGCAGCAGCGGTAAATCAGGTGCCAGTGGGCTTGAGCATGCTGCTGAAGATGAGGCTCTGCTCGATATGCCGGTTGCGGCGCTGATGCGGGCATACGATGATGATATGCATGTTGTGTATGCAGAGGGAATGGCATTGGCAGCGCTGCTGAGGCTGGTCAGCTCGACTATGGATATCCGCGGGTATCCGGTTGTGGATAACGAGAGAGATTTGCGCTTGATCGGATACGTTGGCCGCAACGCAGTCATTCGGGCATTGGCTGCCAACGGATTGTTTCTGGGCCAAGAGCCTCCACAATTAGCTGTAATGTTTGCTCCAGGTGCCTCTCACAGGCACCAGGGCCAGGTATCGTCAATTCACAGCCATAGCGGGACATCGCTGTCAGTGCTGAACCTAAGCGAGCTGGTCAACACCAGTCCGGTAACTGTCCGGCCACACACATCGGCAGAGACAACCATTGAGCTGTTTAGAAAGCTTGGGCCTCGGGTCATTCTGGTCACCAGTGAAGACGATGGCCGATTGGAGGGCCTGCTTACCCGCAAAGACGTTCTTTGCCATATTCGCAACCAGCATCGCTAATTTTTTTTTTTCTTAAAATTTGAAATGCCTGTAACTGTAGTGCAGCGTCCGCTGGTTATCAAGGAAGTGAGTGCCAGCA
>JANBTS010000109.1:0-22207 GCA_027578955.1 Coemansia sp. RSA 1250
CTGATTTCCACCGCGACTGGAAGCTTATGTTTGACAATGCTCGCACATACAATGAGGAGGGCTCGATGGTGTATGACGATGCGTGTATTCTTCAGCGTACGCTAGAGGCGACGTTAAGTGAGAAGACCGGTGAAAGCTTTGAGTCTCCTATTGGCACAAAGTCGCCTCTGCCAGCTGCATTCAACGCGGCCATGCAGAAGCCTGCCGAAACTGCACCTGTTGCTACGAACGCTGGCTCGCCCGATGCCACCTTTGCTGGAAACCAGGTGTCGCCAGCTGCACCTGTTTCTAGTGCAGTGTTTAGTGAGCAAGACAAGACATCTTTTGATGTTAACCATTCTACTGGAGAGTAGCTTTTTTTATTAATTAACCAAGTTTGAAGACTGTACTGACTACCACTTCATCACGGGATTGACCTTGTATTCTTCGTATGCCTTGCGATTGAAGAACGACAGCTCAGTTTCGCTTTGCACATCCACATCTTTCAGCAGCTTTTCGTTATCATCTAGGAACCCACTGTCCTCAAGATTGATGATGAGATTTTGCGTTTTGTTCTTGAATGCCTGCGTATAGATTTTCAAAGTATCGAATTCTACTGTACGATAGGGCTTGAACTTTGCATCCTCGCCAATAACTAGGAAATATGACATGGCTTTGTTAGCAAAAAATGTTATATCGCCAACATCAAATGTACTTACCTTTCAAGCACTGCTGCTTTAGATCACCAACCGTAGTAGTCGCAGTGTTTACTGGAATGACCATGTTACGGCTAGTTCGATACTCAAAGCTCTTTATTACTCGCACCGTAATCAAAACTTCGTCTGTCATTGTTTATACGATCGCCTCAATTATCATCTGCTATTAAATTAGAGGGTTGGATAACTATGAATCAGATTATGGCAGCACCTTTTTTTATCTCTCTTTTTTTTTCGTTCCTTGCGAATTTAGAAAAATGTTTTCGCATTTATTTGGCAGAAGACCTGGGCAGCTGGTTTTCTCGTCGCTCAGAGTGTGGCAAAAGCAGTTTACCACTTCAACGGCAGTGTCTAAGGCTAAGCTGCCACACGAAAAGAAGCGGTATGCGCCGTCAGCAACTGAACTTAAGCTTGGAACATACACGCCCGAGTCTCGGCGCACAGGGATCATTGCGCGCAAAAAGGGTATGACTGGAATGTGGGACGAATGGGGCGTGCGTGTTCCGGTAACCGTACTTCAGCTAGATAGCGTCAAGGTGGTGCAAATAATAAAGACCAGCAACCCGGATCATCCACGTTTGCAGATTGGGTGTGGTGTGCGGAAGGAGAAGAACACTACAAAGTCGTTGCTTGGTCACTTCAAAGCGCACGGCATTGAGCCCAAGTCAAAGCTTTTTGAGTTTCCAATCACGCCTGACGCTGTGGTTCCAGTAGGCACTGAAATTACAGCAGCTCACTTTGTTCCGGGCCAACTGGTGGATGTGACGGCTATAAGCACGGGCAAAGGATTTCAGGGAGTAATGAAGCGATGGGGATTTGCTGGCGGACGGGCATCTCACGGAAACTCGCTTGCTCACCGCACTCCAGGATCAACGGGTAACATTAACCCCGGGCGCGTGTATCCTGGAAAGAAAATGCCCGGCCGAATGGGCGGCAAAAGCGTAACTGTTCTTCGCCTTCCAGTGATGAAGGTAGATACAGCTTTGAACTGCATCTGGGTGAAGGGCTCGGTTCCAGGCCCAGACGAGCAGTTCATCAAGGTCCGCGATTCGATCAAGCTGGTGAAACACCGGCTTTTCCCTGAAGGAGCTACAGTTCCGTTCCCAACTTTTGTCTCTGGCCAGAGTCCCGATCTACCTCGGGAAACCATCGCCAGAGTCGGTGGACATGATCCACTCATTCCTAGAGCCGATTAATAATTTTTTATGTGTGAGCCGAGCTGTTCTCTCACCTTTGTTTACTCAAATTCATTTCTATTTCTAATGGCTGGTACAACTACTGCTCCGTCAAAGGCTGCGCCTTCTGCCGCTTCGTCCAAGAACGACACCTTCAATCAGAAGGATAAGGCTACCCAGGTTCGCCTAAGCAATATTATGGCTGCCAAAGGTAAGTTCTTTAGCAGCCAATGTAGCTCATTCAGCTAATCTATAATTTAAATAGCCGTCGCCGATGCGATTCGCACTAGTCTGGGGCCCCGTGGTATGGATAAAATGATCTATGGAAAGGAAGTGGTTATTTCTAACGACGGTGCTACTATTCTTAAGCATATGTCGGTACTTCACCCTGCTGCTCGGATGCTGGTGGATCTATCGGCAGCTCAAGATGTGGAGGCGGGCGATGGCACCACATCGGTAGTCGTGTTGGCTGGCAGTTTGCTAACAGCAGCGCAAAAGCTATTAAAGAAGGGAGTACATCCTACGCAGATCGCAGAGGGATTCCAGAGAGCAGCTGCCGAAGCAGTAAAGATTTTGGAAGATATTGCTATTCCCGTCAATCTGGATAATCGGGAGGCATTACTGAAAAGCGCTACTACTTCGTTAAGCTCTAAGGTGGTTGCTCAGTACTCGAATGTGCTGGCTCCTATCGTAGTAGATTCAGTATTGCGCGTGGTCAATATGGAGCATAATGTGGATATCAGCGATATTCGGATTGTCAAAAAGATCGGTGGCACCATTGACGATACCGAGCTGGTTCCTGGACTGGTGCTTAATCAGAATGTGATTCCTGGGGGCCCTACTCGCGTGGAAAAGGCCAAGATTGGGCTTATTCAGTTCCAGCTATCACCTCCTAAGCCCGATATGGACAATCAAGTGGTAGTGAACGACTATCGGCAAATGGACCGGATTTTGAAAGAGGAACGTGCATATCTGCTTAATCTTGTCAAGCAGATTAAAAAGGCGGGGTGCAATGTCTTGCTGATTCAAAAGTCGATCTTGCGTGATGCAGTCAATAGCTTGTCATTGCACTTTTTGGCCAAGCTAAAAATTATGGCTATCAAGGAAGTCGAACGCGACGAAATCGAATTTATCTGTAAAGCCACTGGCTGTAAGCCGATTGCAGATATTGACTCGTTTACTGAAGATAAGCTGGGCACAGCGGATTTAGTCGAGGAAATTGAGTCAGATGGATCACGGATCGTGCAGATTAGCGGTATTAAAAATGCTGGTAAAACTGCCTCGATTATTATGCGCGGGGCCAACCAGTATGTGCTCGATGAGGCCGAACGGTCAATTCATGATGCGCTATGTGTTATCCGCTGCCTGGTCAAAAAGCGTGCTTTGATTGTAGGTGGAGGTGCTCCCGAAATTGAAGTATCTCTGCGCTTAAATGAGCTAGCCAAGGCCCAAGCCGACTCTATTTGTTTCCAAGCATTTGCTGATGCGATGGAGGTTATTCCCACAACACTGGCTGAAAACACTGGCTTAAGCCCGATTGCGATTGTAACTGAGCTACGTAACCGCCATGCTAATGGCGAAAAGACAGCAGGAATCAATGTGCGCAAGGGGATGATATCGGATATGCAGCAGGAGAATGTCATTCAGCCGCTGCTGGTAACCACCAGTGCGATTGAGCTGGCCACGGAGACGGTGCGGATGCTAATGAAGATCGATGACATTCTAGCATCCCGTTAAAAGATAAATAAATCATTGCAGTTGCGTGCTATTTGAATCCTGCTATTTGCTATGAGGAATTCCACGTGTCCTTTTAAAGCTCTTGGATGATAAATTTACACCATCATTTGCCGGCTCGAAGGTTTCTTCATAAGCAAATTGGCACATAGACCTATGTGTTTATATTAGAAATATAAAAACATCCAAGCAAACTACGGAAGAAGGATACCCTCATTCTCGTTCTTGTAGAAAAGCACATTGGCAACCTTGCGATATATATAGTCGCGGTATAGACCATCCAGCTTCATGATAATAAAGCACTTGAGATCAAATGTCTCCTGATACCAGGCACAACGCAAAGGATGGTCGCTGGGGACGCGCTGCTCAAAGGATTCGCGAACAATGGCCCATCCATCGCCTTGGTAGTGTAGATCAAGTGACCGCACAAGGCGATGGATCTGACATTGGATAAGGGTGTGGTAAGCCAGATCGTACACTTCATACATGGATTGTGCATCGGTACACGCGTCAGGGAGCATATCAATATCAACGCCAGTCGACTGGTAGAATGTCTTGCGATGAACCTTGATGCCGCCGAAATCACGAACTATGAATCCTTTAATTGCACCTGTTTCGGCATCAATGCGCAGCAGGCTATTCTGTGGATGGGCTTCAAAGGCAAAGCCGTGGTTCAAAATTGGAGGCAGGAATGCGTCAAACAGCTTGTCCACATAATCCTTTAAAAACTCTTGGCGCTGGCGTATTGTTTGCAGATTCCACTGCTCAATGACTGTGCTTATGCCGCTGTCCGAGTAGTTTGTAAGCGCTGCAGCAACAATTACGCGCTCGCCACGCGGACGGCAAATGTACTCAGGGTCTTCTCGGATGATGCATGACAGATACTTTGCAATGTCAAAATCGGGGTTATTTGAAACAGCACTTGCCGGCTCACCAGCAATTAAAAGAGCACCATCGACTGGAGCGCCTTGCAGAATCTTGGGAATTACCTGCGTGATCCGTGGGCCTACAAATGTTGACCAAGGGCTGATAGTGCGCAAAGCAGACGAAATCTTGGCTCCAAGTGGTAACTTTATGTCATAGCCAAGCGGCTCCAAGGCTTTAGGGCAAACCGTACGAATAGATGCCTGCGCTGCAGCAGAGACAGTAAACGAAAGCAGCCGAGCAGATTTAAACAGTTCAAGGATCGCCGGGACATGAACTGGGTGCGCTGGAAGGACCAGCTCCAAGGAGCGGTCAACATGATCCAGGATGTACCGGCTATCATTGCTGACAGCATCGGTCGCTGGATCGGCCTGTCTATACAATGGTTCTAGTAGCTCTTCAAACATGCCCTCAATGGACATTTCACTGCGTGGAATAGCGACAAATGCCAGGCGTAGCTGATACAGCTCAGTATCTGGACTAATAGGCATTAGTGGGGGTTCTGCATAGCGGGCACGATGCATTGGATGGGTAGCATGCCCCTCAATGATGCTCTGCTCCCACTCAATAGCCGTGGAATGCATAATATTGGGACGAGGACGCTGGTGCATGTACGCATATAGCTGGTTAGCCACAGAGCTGCATAGTTCTTGACGGATTGCTGCCACAGCTGTATCTTTATACGCATTCCAGATGCCAACTTGGTTCATGATCTGTCCAGCATCTGTGATTGGGACTGCATCGGCGTCGGATTGTATAATCCACTGGCCAACTCCCATATCCTCAGGGTCGAGCAGCCGTATAGCATAGATGTTTGCAGCGCCTTCTGCAGGCTTTGTAGCTACTACTGGGCGGTGACGGAGTTGAATAGCCATAAATCCAGCTTTCCATGATTGCAGCTGCGAGGCGTGAGGTACAATTAGCAAATGGCTAGTAGTTCCAGTATTGCTGCCGTTGCAGTCAACAAAGTAGCCATCTACAATCTGCTCATTCACTAAGCAGGCAAACAGACGTGAGGTGGTGGCAAAGAGCGCACGCTTGGCATAGCCCTCTGCAGTGCAAGGTATCTGGTACGGGCTGCATGGGCTTGATTCCAACAGTGCATGCAGTTCCGAAGACAAGAGAGAAATGCGTGGTTGCGGCTGAGTTTCGATTCCCATTTTATGGTACTGGCAGAGTTTGGAGAAAAGAAAGAGGTGGAGACTGCAGGAAAAAAGCCAACGATGGAGGAGCAATGGTGAATTTATAGAAGCATATCGTTGCCTTTTTAAGAGGGAGCATTTGCTGGCGCCAGGGAGACAATGGAATTAGCGAGCGTCACGCCGGAAAAGCCGTTCTGCTGGGCAGTTCGCTTATCAGATGAATTAATATGCACAGCTGCCGTTTCCAAGTTCCCAACGATTTTCGCTAGACCCCACAACCTCGAGCTGGCGACTCACCAGCTCATTCTCCACAACCATATTGGCCACGTGGCTGTCAGTGGTAAATGCACTTTTTCTTTTCTCATTTTTGTCATGGCGGTTCTGGACAACCAGCCAACACCTGCTGCGCAGCCCAACTTGGATGTGTATACAGCCTCTGCAGACCTACCGCGCTCTCCAGATCAATCGGCACACGAAAGCAGCTCTGGCCAGCACCGTTTTGAAGAGGATGCCGAAGAACCGACTGGAACCATCCTGTCGTCATCGATTAATCTGGCAAATACAATTTTAGGATCTGGTATGCTGAGCATGTCCAATGCTATTGCGTCGCTAGGCTTGGTGTTTGGCTCTCTGGTAGTGCTGTTTTCCGCATGCACTTCTGGACTGGGCCTGTATTTGCTATCTCGCTGTGCACGGCGCACGCCAGGAAGAGACTCTTCGTTCTTTTCAGTGTCAAAGCTGACGTATCCCCGTGCTGCTGTTGTTTTTGATGCTGCTATTGCGATAAAATGTTTCGGTGTGTCTATCTCATACCTGATTATATTTGGCGATCTGATGCCAGAAATCATAGAAGCGCTGGGAATTCACACGCAAGTATTGCTTGCACGAAATTTTTGGATTACACTTGCCATCGTTGCCCTGGTGCCGCTGACTTTTCAGCGTCGGCTCGATGCTTTAAAGTACACAAGTTTTACTGCGCTGATAGCAGTTGCCTATTTGTTTGTTGTTGTGGCTGTATTTTACTTTAATCCCTTGCGCACACCTCTTCCACCAGGAGATGTGGTGATGTTTAGATGGTCAAGGGATTTCTTCACTCATTTGCCTGTGTTTATATTTGCCTTTACCTGTCATCAGAACATATTTTCTGTGTACAATGAGCTGCGCGACAACTCATCAAAGCAGGTCAATGGAACTATTGCACTGAGCATTGGAAGCTCTTGCGGTATGTACCAGTGGATCGGAATACTTGGCTACCTTACATTTGGCAGCAATGTCGCACCCAACCTTTTGACCATGTATGACAACAGCCTTGCTATCACCATCTGTCGACTGTTTATTGCCATCAATGTTTTATTTTCATATCCATTACAGTGCCATCCTGCGCGCAAATGTCTGGACAAGGTCATTTCGGAAATGGTTAGCTTCTGGAAAAAGGACACCGATTTTGAAGCACTACCGAGCGAGGAAACCAATATTACAGATATCCCAGTCACCGACGCAGCCACAACAGCGCCAGTTGTGCATGTAATGTCGCTGACCAAGCACGTGTCAATCACGATTGCTCTGCTACTGTTGTCGTATGTGGTAGCCATATCTGTCACTAGCCTAGACCTGGTTTTGTCTTTTGTAGGCTCAACTGGATCAACCAGCATTTCGTTTATCCTACCAGGAGCGTTTTACTACAAAATGCACCAGCATACGCAGTGGACACGGATGAAAATAATTTCTGTACTCTTAATGGTGTATGGTATATTTGTGCTTGTATTCTGCCTAGGTGCAAACATTTCCCGAATAGCACGAGGTGACTACTAGCTGTAATATATATTGGCCATTTATTTTAGAACTTTGCCCATGAATTCATAAAAAAAAATCGTTAAAAAGAGTCGTTACTAGATGCAAATCAGTGGTTAAGCGGTTTACAATCCCTTAGTGCCATCTACCGCCATGCCATCCGCCGCCCCGCCATCCGCCGCCGTGCCACCCACCGCCATGCCATCCGCCACCACCGCCGTGCCATCCGCCGCCGTGCCATCCGCCGCCATGCCATCCACCGCCGTGCCGAGGATCAGCGTCGCGACGATGATGGCCACCGCCATGCCATCCGCCGCCATGCCATCCACCACCATGCCAATGTTTAGGTTCTGCTACAGCTACTGGCGCGGCTACAGCCTCTGGATCAGGCATTGCATACGGAGCAGCTAATGCTATTCCAGCAAAAAAGAAGGATTTGAGCATTCTTGATTATAATGTTGTCTACTGAGAAAAAGGAAATGAAAGCTCCTGAAGAAGAAAACAACAGGAAACTATACGGCCCTTTTATAGTCCCCAGTTGGTTTCCAAAGTGACAATTTACCTTTTAGACATATGGATAAATCTTTAGCATCTAGCACAAGATATAGATGTCATTTCACATCTAAGATGCCACACAGATTTATAGTATCAGGTGGTATAGAATCGTAAAATTTATTAGTGTTATTTAGATAATTAACATTGCTGTCAGTGAAGTTGCAATTCAAATAGGACCATTGTGCTTTTACACAGCGTTCTAAAGTCAAAGAACCAAGAATTTAAATGGAATTACAAATAAGTTATAAATATGCGGGCAAAGATAGTTCATTAAATCAAAAACAAATGGCCAACTACAATTAAACTAAGTTTAGCGCATACAGCGTCTAAAGCAATGCCAGTAATTCCAGGAATGGCGACAACGGGCTTGGCAATGGCGAGCTTTCCAACCTTGTGGGTCAGCGTTAGCATCTGCATTAGCCTCGGGGTCGGCAGCAGGTTCGGGATAAGGTTCGGGATAAGGCTCGGGATAAGGCTCAGGATCGGCATTAGGCTCGGCCATTACTATAGTGGCAGTTGTAGCCAAAACTAGTGCGGTATACAAAGACAACTTCATAATCAAGATAGTAAAGAGAGAAAACGCTCCTAAAGGTTGCTGCAAGGGGCGCGGATATCGGCTATTTATATAGGTTTAAGAAATGCCTATGTTCAACTAGAACAGACGGTTGTAACAGAATACTATAGTTGTATCATTCGAGAAACACCAGATTGCTATGATTTAACATATAGGCGATTTAAAAATATGAAGTTAGAGCAAAGTCGCTAGATCTTATTCATAAATGGAATATAAATATACCAACGCCTCATACAACGAGAAATACAGGGCTGATAATTGTGAGAGCCAACGCAATGTTTTCTGCAATGGTGCCAGTTATGCTTGCGAGGTTCGGCGACAGGACTAGCTTCAGGATTAGCCAGTGCAGTAGCACCAAAAAGAGATCAGAGCGACGGTAGCGAACGACAGAGGTTTCATGGTCGAGTAAGTGACCGACACTGAACATCCCCGTTATTTCAGAAGCAACACTTTCATTTTATATGGAGTGCCGACGGCTTCCAAGGCCCAGCGTGATAGGTATACGGGAACCGTAGTGATTACGATTGAGTACAGAAACTGTTGATCGCGGATAACAGCGATCAAGCAAATCACTAGCAGGAAACGCGTTTTTTGTTTTATTTGAACGCGAAAATTAAATAGCAGAAATGGCCAATGTCGTACCTAGCAAACTCAAAGTGGCCGAGCTGCGCAAGGAGCTTTCAAAAAGGAAACTACCAACCGACGGACGGAGAAACGAGTTGGTGGAGCGGCTAAAGGCTGCGCTGGAAGAAGCAGACGAAGAGACCCAACCGGAAGCAGAAGCTGAAACCGGTGCTGCAGCAGAAAATGAAGCAGATGATCAGATTGACCTGCTCCCGGTAGACGAGCAACAGGACATGGCGTTGGAGCCAGCTGGGGAGACAGCACAGCAAGTGGATGAACAGCCAGCAGAGCAGATGGAGGTGGAAAGTGTCGAAGCTGAGAATGAGCGCAAGCGGAGACACGACGAAACAGACGTGGCTATGAGCAATGAGCAGGATGAGGCCGGCGTGATGGACGCAGTGTTTATTAAGAACTTGGAACGGCCGCTGACAAAGTATCGGATACGAGAGGTGCTGGAGAAGTTTGGAACTGTGGATGACGTGTGGCTCAACTCGATCAAGACACGAGGATACGCCAGCTTTGGCACGGCAGAGCAGGCAGAGACTGCATGCGGCAAACTCAACGGGATGCAGTTTCCGCCAGAACACGGCAGAGTGCTGGAGAGTGGGTTGATTACGCGCAAGCGCATGAAGGAGCTGATCGAGGAAGAAGAGGCTCGCAGCGATGAAGTACACACAATCGACCTAATAGCAGCCCCACACGATGACGGTAGCTGCGGCGTGGCGCTGAGGAGCAAGCAGGACAAGGGCCCGGCTAAACGACAGAAAACAGGCGAGGCCCGGGGTCAGGCAGCAGCGGCAGAGTCGGCAGAGTCGGCATCAATGTTGGTGGCAGCAGCCGCTGGTGCAGCCCAGAGCCAGAAAAACAGCCAGGAACCGGTTCAGGACGAGCTGCCCAAGCAGGCAGAGGCTGGCGGGGAGCTGCGGCATACCAAAACCGAGCCGCAGATATCGTATCGGCTGCTGACAGATGCGGAGGTGGCAGCAAAGAAGTCGCATTAACGCCAAGAGCAATCCTTTATATCCTTTTTTGTGAATCAATTTCAATAATGACACATAATCCGTTTGCCGATGGCAATGACCGCGATCCGTTTGCCGACGACCCGTTTGGCGACTCGGCAGGACAGCATGACCGCGATGCAGTGCCACTGCATCCGGTGCGGCACAGCGGCGACGGCGGGTTTCTCGGCGGGTTTGGCGGGCCGTATCGGCCAGTTGAGGCAGACGCTGATCGGCTAAGTGATGACGACAGCATGACACGCAAGCCAGCCGCATACGCAGACAGCCGCGAGGCCGAGCTGCAGCGGCGGGAGCAGGCGCTGGCAGCGCGAGAGCGTGAGCTACAAGCACGCGAGGCCAACGTGCAAGCACTGGGAAGCGGGACACGGCCGGCACTGAATTTTCCGCCGGTGTACCCAATCATGTACCATGCAATCGACGTGGAGGTGCCGATAGGGGATCGGGGGACGGTGCGGACGCTGTTTTACTTGTGGCTAGCGCTGGAAGGGATGCTGGTGCTGAACAGCGTGGCCTGCCTGGTGGTGCTGGTGTCGAATGCAGAGGACGTGTCAAATGCAGGGGCCAGCTTCGGGTCGAGCTTCGTGTACCTGTTTACGATCAGCGCCGGCAGCTTCTTCCTGTGGTACCGGCCGGTGTACAACGCGTACATGAAGGACTCGAGCCTGTTCTTCTATCTGTTCTTTATATTCAACGGCTTCCACATTCTGTTTGATGCGTACATGGCGGTGGGGGTGCCAGGCGCAGGGTCGGCAGGGATGATAGTGATGCTGCAATGCCTATCCAGCGGCAAGATCGCTGGGGTTGTGCTGTGTGCGATCTCGTTCGCGCTGTGGGTGGTGCACTTTGCGGCATCGCTGTTTATGTATATCCGCGTCCGTCGCCACTACAAGATGCGCGGCCACTCGTTTGCCGAGGCCAAGCAGCAGGCATATGTGGGCTTTGCTCAAAGCGGTGCCGGGCAGGCAGCAGCGGGCGCATACATCCGCTCCAACACCGGCACGTTTGTGTGACTGTAAATGTTCATTTCTGTATGTAAAAAAAAAATTCAGCCCTAGCGTAACATGCATGCATTTTGCAACGATCCACCACAGCTCATGCAATTGAGAGCTACTTGAGCGCAATGTCCCAGTCGCTGCCGATAAGAACTGCCGGGTCACGCACCACGCAGGTGGCACCGCTGCAGCTGACATCAACCTGCCGCACGGATCCGCCCTCGGAGACAGATGCCCTGGTGAGGTCGTGGGCTCCAACCACTACTATACGCTCGACACGCACAGCAGCCATTGCCTGTGCAAAAGCCGCCTGTTCTGGCGCCGTGACAGAGCGAGAAGAAGCACGGGAGGTCAAAGTGCCGTTGGCAAAGGCCAAGTCGCGTTCAATGAATGCACCCTGCTCATATGCATAAGACTCGCCGTCGTCCACATATAGGCTGCCAGTAGCGTCGGCAGCGCGCGAGAGGTAGACGTGCAGCGTGAAGGGGTCGCGACGCATCAGCGCAGAGGAGCGGCGTGGGCGCTCGCGTGTGCAGATGATAGAGCCAGCGCGGGCAAAGGCCAACGTGTCGGCCAGACCCAGCTCAAAGCTGCGTTGGATCGGGCCGGCAAAGGACTCATGTGTATTCATGTCATACCACAGCTCGTCAGCAGGCAGAGCCAGCGCGACTGTCTGCGTGGCGGCAGTGTCAGTGACAGGCACAACCAGAATCGAAGACCCAACCATAAACGCACGGTCCTCGGCAAACAGCGCAGGGAGATGTGGGAACTCCACCCACAGGGGCCGCACCAGTGGCATGCCTGTGAGGCTGCTTTCGCGGAACAGCGTGTACAGGTGTGGCAGCAGGCGGTAGCGTTGGCGCACGGCAGCGCGGATCAGGCTCACGTAGGGCTCGCCCAGCAGCCATGGCTCCCGCCGGCGCGTGTCGATGTGAGCGTGGGCACGGAAGAATGGGTACCACGCGCCTAGCTGGTACCAGCGCGTCAGCAGATCGGGGTCGGGGTTTCCAAAGAAGCCGCCGACGTCGGCGCCGACAAAATGGATGCCGGCAACATTGTTGCTAAGCACCATTGGCACCGACGCCCGCAGATGCTCCCAGTCGGCCGTGTTGTCGCCGGTCCACACCGCGCCATAGCGCTGCGAGCCTGCAAAGTACGAGCGGGACAGCACAAACGGGCGCAAGTTGGGTGTCTCGCGTGCGCGCAGCCCGTCGGCAGTGGCCTTGTGGTACAGCATGCCGTTGAGGTTGTGTACGTGGCGGTGCTCCCAGCCGCCGTGATGCAGCGCGTCCTTGTCCATGGTGATCTCGGGCCCGTTGAACACCGATGGCTCATTCATGTCGTTCCATATAAACAGGTGCGGCGTCGATCCGTTGTAGCGGTCCAGCCCATACAGCTTGCTCAGCCATGCCGTAGCATTGGGGTTGAAGCAGTCCACCCAGTTCGAGTCGCCCGGCCAGCACCAGCCCTGGAAGCTGCCATCGCCGCCACGAGCACCCACAAACAGCCCATTCTCGTCAGCCTCGCGCCACACCGCGTACCCGGAATCGCGCTTGACGTGTGGGTCTACCACCGTCACCAGCTGGTGGCCTGTACGTGCTAGGGACTGCTGAAGCGCTGCCGGGTCTGGGAATTTGGCAGCGTCCCACGTATAGTAGCGCTTGCCGTCTGTATGCTCGATGTCCAGCCACATCACGTCGTGCGGGATGCCATGCTCATGAAGCCCTGCGCTGACCGTGCGCACGTCCGCATCATCCAGGTAGTTCCAGCGGCATTGGTGGTAGCCCAGCGCAAACTCGCGTGGCAGCGGAGTCGGCTCCACCAGCTCCGCATATTGCTTGTACACGCGTGCCACGTCCGGCCCCGGCAGCACAAACACGTCCATGACACCAGCCTCGCTGATCCAGTGTGTGTCCACTGCAGGCTCGCGGCGCCCAAACAGCCCGCCCAAAGCGCCGCCGTCTGCACGCTCCACATCCACCCACGTCTCGGCTGCGTTGAGCCACAGCACGCCTGCCGTCGCGTCTGCGCTGTGTGCCAGCATCAGCGGCACCGATCCGTACAGCGCCATCGGGTTGTCGATCTCGTACTCAAACACGTCCAGATTGTACAGCCGATACGGCTGGTCATATGCGCCCTTTCCGCCGCGTGTTGTCCGCAGCGACAGCGGCGACGAGTGCTCAGGAATCCCATACACGTGCTCGCAGCCCGCAAACCCAATGTCCAGCCCAAACGCCTCCGGTCCTCGTGGCTTCGTATCCGTCCACGTGCGGAACTGCTCATCCCACTCGCCTGCTGGCACGTCGCCTTCCGGCCGCGTCCGCAGATGTTCAAACTTAAACAGCCCACGCGTATTCAGCTGCACCGCTGTCCGGCCATCTACTGCCATGGTCACTGACCACGGCCGCTCTGCCATCCGCATGGTAAATGTTGTGTTGCCTCCATAGCTAACCACATGAGCCAGCCCCCCGCTTGTGCGCTCTGTTGTGTAGTGCAGCGCTGCTTCGTCTGCATACTCCAGCGCCGCGCCCTCGTCGCGCAGCACGTACTTTTGCGTGTCGTCAAACCGTGCAACTAGCGGCTTCTCCTCTTGCACGCGCACGCGCATGACCCCGCTCGCCATAAACGTCACTTCCAGCGCCAGTGGCACCGCGTCCTCGTTCTGCACTGTCGCTGTCAGCCTGTGCTGCTCCATCCGCACGCTGCCTTCGACCACTGCATACGCTGCCCCGGCCTTCCCTGCGGTAACGTTTTTGGCAAATTCTCGGTGCCGGTTGCAAAATGCTGCCTGTTCGCATGTCTTAAAGTCCTCCCGCTTGACTGCATCCGCACCCTGCACCACCAGAAGCAAAAGTGCTGCTGCAAGCCATAGCATCTCCGCGCATCTTGCAACTGTGCCTCGCCTGGCCCTCATTTTAAAACATATGTTTATTGTAGAAACAAGAGTGTTTTGATCTCAGTGGAGGATTTAATCATCTCCGGTGGCGATTTGTCAGCTTGCAACTTTTCTTTTCTTCTCTCATTATGGAATATACAGCTGAACCAGGCCAATTCGTTTTGCTGGCCGCTCGGGCCAGCGCCGACGCTCACAACCTCGATGCTCTGCAGCAGCTGCGCACATCCCTGGGCGCACAAGTAGGCGCTGCTGGCAATGTGGACTTTGAACAGATCGATCGTGTCGAAAGCGCTGCCGTATCCTTGGCCAGCGCCCACTACGACCTCATTATTACCAACCCCACCGCTCCTTGGGCAGTAGAACACAGTAGCCAGGCTCTGGCTAGCCTGCTCCTGGCGCTGAAGCCCAATGGGTCGCTGCTGCTTGCCGAAATAGTCCTCGATAGACCTGACAGCCTGGAGCAGTCCCCCATAACTCGCACCAAAGAGGAATTGGAGCAACAGCTCCGGTTTGCGGGCTTTGTGGATTCTCACATTGAATGCCGGGACTCTGTTTCTGATGAGACGCTGCGGCTGCTTGCTGAGAAGTGCTGGAAGCTGCCAAATGCCGATGCCTTTGTTGACCAGGCCAGAGGCCACATACGTTTAGCAACTGCCAGCGCAAAGAAGCCCGCGTACAATGTTGGCGCGGCTGCTGCGCTGTCGTTTGGCAAAAAGGCCAAGTCAGGCACGGCAGCTTCGGACAAGCCCGCACGCAAAGTGTGGATGATTCGTGTCGATTCCGACGATGATGACGATGCCGAGATCGAAGATCAGGATGAGCTTCTGAAAGACGAAGACCTCGTCCGCCCCGACATGGCCAGCCTTGCTCGTCCCGGCGACCTCAAGCCCCGGAGAAAGCCCTGCAAAAACTGCACATGCGGCCTGGCCGACGGCGGAGATGTCGACGAGAGCCAGGCGTGCAAGCCTGCCGAAACCAAAAAGGCCAAGAAGCCTGTGGACGTCGTCAACGTCAAGTCGTCGTGCGGCAGCTGCAGCCTGGGCGATGCGTTCCGGTGCTCGTCTTGCCCGTACTTGGGAATGCCTGCATTCAAGCCCGGCGAGCAGGTCAAGCTAGGCGGAAGCATGCTTCACGATGACTTCATGCCCTAGCTGCTCTCCGCTCCTTTGCGTAAATAAAACATTGCTTTTTGAACACGGTGTAACCCAGGCTTGCGCAAGGAAAAAAAGAGGGGCTATTGTGTTTAGCTGCGATGGGCCATTGTTTGTGGGAAACAGAACGCAATAGCGCTCACGCTACTGTTCTTTGCTAGCATAAACATACCAGCGCACTGCGCCGCCCAGCTTCCTCTTTCCTTTCGCTGATCTGAGCTGTTTAAGGCGTTCTCTTCTCTTTTGTTCTGGTATTTTTTTCTACCTTGGCGTAACTGGGTTTTCAGTGGGTGTATTTCAAAGTATCACCAGATTTAATAACTACGGATGTTCGGTCTGATGCCTGCATTTTCTCGGATGGCGCTCTTTGCGCTGGCGGTACTCGTCATGGTTGCTCAGATTAGCGCCAGTGCCGGTGCTGCTGCTGCTGCTGCTGCTGCTGCTGCTGCTGGTAAGTATGCTGGTGTTTATGGCCTCCAGCAAATTTTGTAGAGTGGCGCAGCTTCTCAAAATTTCCCATGTTAACATGTCAAGGTTGTAGAGCCTCTAAACAAGCGACAGCTTCAAATCACTCTGAATGGCGCTACCCCCACTGCAGACAGCGGGTTTGGCATCTCGCTCGACAACGATGACAGCAACGATTCGCCGACAAAGACCAGCTCCGAGAGCAAGCCCTCCAGCTCCGGCTCATCCAACGGCCAGCCCGGGCGCATAGTGATGAAGACGCCACCGCGGTCAGTCGAATCGCCGCTGTTTGAGATTGCATCCAAAGTAAAGCTGCAGTGGGACTACGACGACAACATGAAGAAACCCCCGTCGAAAATAACTATTCGCGGCCAGATGCCCGAGGGCTATACCCAGCCAGGCACCACCAAACCGCTTTACTGGTACATTGCGCAGAACGTCAGTGCCTCTGGCAAGGCATACACCTGGGACACAATCACCCAAAGTCCGCCCGGATACACGCTGCGAGAGGGCACTGGATACAAGCTGTTTATCATTGACAGCGACATTGGATGGGACAACAGCACTCACGTCTACCCCGGCCGCCTGTTCCAGTTTATGCTTCCGTTTTCCATGTACAATTCGCGCTATGCTCAAACCAATGATGGCGTGCCTAAAAACTACAATCCCAATGCTGCTTCACGGCCTAAAATCGCACGTGCCTCCGTGCTTGTTGCAGCAGCCATAGTCTTTTTACTATAGGTGTTCCAAGGGTTTTTTTTAGTGTATGTGCATTGTAGAGTGTCTGACCAATGAATCACATTAGAAGAAATATTGAGAAAACACTATTTCGCTCTCAGACATAAAAAGCGCCGGTGGTAGTTGAAGCTAGGCGTAGTTGAGGCGGAAAACATCGTTGAAAATAAAGAAGCTGTTGTTGTTGTTTACCAGCTGGAAGGTCTGGCAGAATTGCTGGGGCTTTGGCTCGTCGTCAAACATGAGCTGGCCGGTAACACTGATAATGATTGCGTTGGTGCCCTGGATTGATGGCTGTGTATCAATAGTGGTTATTTTGTGGGCAATTCGCTGAAACGGCAGCGTCTACACCTTGAATTATAATAGTCAGTGGCATATTGCACATGATTCGCCCCGTTCTGCAGCATCCACACTGCCCTGGATGCCATTCCTCGGTGTACTTACCACCAATTTTTCCATGATGTTCGCTGTACCCAAATGCTGAGTGCCCTCCCAGGTCATCATAGAAACGTCGCTCTACACGCACACATACACAAATTGTTAGCAAATATACGGGCTAGCGTACCGAGCTATTTACAACCAGAAAGCTTCTATTGAAACATACATAAAGCGGCGCTAGAGCCTTGCGGTCATTGTCAAACGTGTTGTAATAGTAGTTTGCAAACTCCTTAGCAATGTTTTCGAGTTCCGCCATTTTCGATAATTGCTTGCACGCTCTTGAATCTCGAGATTATACGGATGTGCCAAAAGAAACAAATAGAAAAAAAGCACGTAAGGCCGCAGATTTTCTCTCTTTCCTGATCAACTGCCGAAATAATCACCAAATAAAAAAACTTTTTATATAGTTACTTGTAAATGTATGGCCATTAGCGCAAGATTTACAGGTGATGTCCAAGGCAGAAACAGAACAAGTAGACAGAAATGCTGGAGAGTATGAGCCACGGTCAGTGCCAAGCGACAACGAAGTAGAATTGCAGTTTTCCCAGCTGGTGCTTGCTGATGAAACCGAAAGCGCTAGTGACGGTGCTGGAGTAGAGCATGCATGCGCGTATTGCGGGTGTCATGAATCAAACAGCGTGCTGCGGTGCCTCGGATGTGCTCGCTGGTTCTGCAACGGGCGTGGCGGGACTTCAAGCTCGCATATTATATGGCATCTGGTGCGAGCACACCACAAAGAGGTGCAGCTTCATGCAGACAGCCAGCTAGGAGCGATGGCGCTGGAATGTTACAACTGTGGCGGGCGCAACGTATTTGGGCTGGGGTTCATTCCGGCTAAACGCGACACGGTAGTAGTGTTGCTTTGCCGTGGATGTGCAGCTGCGCCGTCGGCAAAGGACGTGATGTGGGATGCAGCTCACTGGCAACCGCTTATTCACGAGCGACAGGTAGTCAACTGGCTAGTGCGATCGCCATCTCAAGGCGGAACTGTCAGTGCACAGCAAATTCGCGCCTTAGAAGAAGCATGGGCGAACAATAACAGCAGCGAACTTACTGAAGAGCCGGCGCAAAAGGTGCAGCTGCGCTATGAGGATGCCCACCAGTACCGTAGCATCTTTGGGGCATTGGTGCGTATGGAGGCGGAATATGACCGCCGCATGCGTGAAGCGCAGACCCAGGATGGCATCTCTGTGCGCTGGGACGTGGGGCTTAGCGGCCGGGCACTAGCTTACTTCCAGCTGCCCAAATATGAGCTTGGAGAGCTGCGGCTGGTCATTGGCGATGAGCTACGGCTGACGTTGGCTGGACGCGAAACTTGGAGCGAAGCCGGTCATGTAATCAAGCTGCCCAATGGCACTAGCGATGAAATATGCGTTGAAATGGCAACAGCAGGCGAAGCATCAGCGGGGTATTCGGTAGACTTTGTTTGGAAGTCCACAACGTTTGATCGTATGCAGGCTGCAATGAAGCGGTTTGCAGTTATGGAAGCTGCCGTTAGCGAGTACATCTATCATCGTTTGCTGGGCCACGATATTGCTCGCGCAGAACTCAACACGCGTCTGCCGCGGCAGTTTCGTGCCCCTGGACTGCCCGAGCTGAACACGTCGCAAATCGAAGCAATAAAGTCTGCCCTTCGCAGCCCCCTAAGTCTGATTCAGGGACCTCCTGGCACTGGCAAAACTGTCACTTCGGCAACTCTGGTGTACCACCTGGTGCGCAGTGGTAATGGTCGGGTTTTAGTATGTGCTCCAAGTAACGTTGCGGTAGACCAGCTAACCGAGAAAATACATGCCACAGGACTGCGAGTGGTCCGTATGACTGCTCGTAGCCGCGAGGAGCTGATGTCGCGCATTTCGCACTTGGAGCTGCACACGCAGGCATTGGCTAACACTACTATGCCCGAGCTGCAAAAGCTCCACCGCCTGCGTACAGCCGTAGGCGAGCTCAGCAGCGGCGATCAAGCACGGTATCGGCGTTTGCGCAACATTTCAGAAACCGAGATTTTGCGCCATGCCGACGTTATTCTGTGCACGTGTGTCGGTGCCGGCGATCGGCGCCTGGCCAATTTGCAGTTCCGTACTGTGCTTGTAGACGAGAGCACGCAGGCATCGGAGCCCGAGTGTTTGATTCCACTGGTGCTTGGCGCACGGCAGGTGGTCCTTATTGGCGACCACCAGCAGCTTGGTCCGGTTGTGCTTAGCAAGGTAGCAGCGGCTGCTGGGCTTGGACAGTCGCTGTTTGAACGGCTGGTGTTTTTGGGGCTGCGTCCTCACCGCTTGGTTGTGCAGTATCGCATGCACCCTAGTCTGTCTGAGTTCCCAAGCAATTTCTTCTATGAAGGCTCCTTGCAGAACGGCGTAACTGCACGCGAGCGCATGCGCAGCGATGCTGGCATCCCATGGCCGAACCCCGAGCGCCCAGTAATGCTTCTGGCATGCACTGGCACCGAAGAGCTGGCCTCTAGTGGTACATCATATATCAATCGCGCCGAGGCGGCTGCTTGTGAGAAACTGGTTTCTCGCATGCTGCGCGCTGGAGTCGGCGTGGAGCAGATTGGCGTCATTACGCCTTACGAAGGCCAGCGCAGCTGGATTGCTCACCATATGGCTCAGGCTGGCTCTGCGGATGCGTCGGCAGTTGAGGTTGCCAGTGTCGATGCGTTCCAAGGCCGAGAGAAGGACTATATCATTGTCAGCTGTGTGCGCAACAACACTCGCCAGGGAATCGGCTTCCTCAGCGATCCTCGACGCCTTAATGTTGCCTTGACCAGAGCAAAGTTCGGGCTGGTGGTGCTGGGCTCTCCTCGCGTGCTAAGTCGTAACCCGCTATGGCATGAGCTCCTTTCGCACTACAAGCAGCATGGCGTTATGGTTGAGGGCCCGCTTTCCAACCTCGTTCCCAGCACTGCACGACTAAGCCGCCCGCGTGCTCCACGACGTGCTGCTGCGACTCTTCCAAGCACTGCGCCTGGTGCTGCCAGCAGCACAAGACTTGCTCATTTGGTTGGGCGCAGCTCCACACGCTACGTCCCGCCAGATTTGGAACCACAACCTTCCTCTGCGATTTCTAATGCGCTTCACACCAAACCCCTTGAATCGGCCTCGCTGATTGACGCCGAACTGCTTACCCAGCCATTTACACAGCAGGAGACAGTGCTATTTGGGTCCCGTTCAGCCGCGCCTTCGCAGCCTGCGTCGTTTACTCCACGCATGCACGCGTCTATCATGTTTAGCCAAAGCGACCGTGTTTTGATGTCCGAAGACTCGGTTGCTCAGGGTTCGGAACAGTTCACTCAAGACGTGCATACGCAAGGCCTAGATATTTATTCGCAAGGCTTTACGCAGGGCTTTACGCAGTACTGATCCGCTCCTGTTACTTCCCACGCACGCTGACCCTGCATATGGGGGGAAAAAGAGATAAAAACGTCCACGTCACATGCGCGCTTATCGCACAGCTCTAGCTTTCTTGTCTTTTTTTCCAATCTATATCCGCGTCTTTATGTAGCTATGTCGGGCTCATCGTGCTTGAGTTTACCGCTAGACATCATTGACCTGATCTGCCAGGCAGCCGACCGCCAAGTCCTGCTTGCTCTCTACCATACCAGCTCTGCTTGGCGGTTTTTCAGTCTGCCGCAGCTGTGGCGCTGTATTGACATTGGCGAGTGGGAGCAGCGTGCTGACGCCAGTGACATACATGCAGCTTATTCTCGCTACGTAGTAACATTACAGTGCCGCCGCCACTCACGCCGCCGACGCAGCAGCAACCGCCGCTCATCGTCTCCCGAAGCCACACCAGAGCTGAAAACACGCACCGAGATACTAACCGAATGGCTAGGCTTTAAATGGCCATCAGTGCAGCGCGTGGTCATAGGCGCCTGGCCGCCATACAATGTCGACCGCGTGCAAGCTGCAGTTGCCTTGGCTTGTCCACAGCTTCGCTATATTGAGCTTGACGCTGTAGCTGCCGTGTGGCTTCCCACTCTGCGGCGTGCTATTACCATGCATCCACATCTGGGCGAGTTCCATGTTACTGAAGATGCACGCTCATTGCTGACACCTGTTGCCGGCGAGTCACACACTAGCCAAGCTGTGCGCTTTGATGGCTTACCTAGTAACTGCAGTTCATCTTTAACCCATTTAACACTGCCCTGTTTGGCAGATTCAGTATTAGACTTGCTAGCCTGTCTGCCATCTCTTACTCCTGCGCTTGAATCGTTGTCTTTGCGCCAAGTCGATTCTGCAATTGCCACACGCCTTTATGTGAATATCCCGCCCCATTTAAGCAAACTACAAACTCTTGGTCGCTATCCTTTGAGTGCCCGCATGTTTGGCCATACAGGTGGATCTCAATTCGGTCTTGCTAAGCAACTACACAAGTTATCTGTGCTGGGATTACGTAGCGAAGAAGCTAGTCGCCTAGAGTTTGAGCGATTTTGGTCAGTCGCTTTTCTTTACAAATGGGCTGCGCTTAAAAGCCTGAATATCCCGGTAGTCAGTGCTGGCCTAGCCATGCTTGTTAAGAAGCAATGCCCATATTTGATCTCGTTAATAGTTGCACATACTGGCAGGTTTGTTGATCCAGCTCAAAATGTGCAGTGGGTTTCTCATCTTACGCAGCTTCCACAATTGCGTTTTCTCAATGTTGCTAGCTCTAACGACCAATTTGAGGGATGCTGCCTTCTACCGCTGCTAGTCACTGGCTTTAGCTGGCGTGCACAGCTTTTACAGACGCTGTATTTATCACGGCTTTGTTTAGATACAAGTGCGCTGCTCGGTTTGCTACAAAAACTGCCGTATTTGCAGACTTTGTGGTTTACTTTTGATGCATCTTGCACTTCTAAATTGGAACATTCGGTACCAGCTACCACTAGCAACCTATGCTATCTCATAATCCACGAAATATGCAATGAATCTGGCGAAATGTCCGTTTCTGTATATGACAGATCACTAGACCTCTATAATTCACTACAAGCATTCAGCCCATCATGCTCTTCAGTTGCTCTTTCTAACTGCCTTCAGCTACTTCCCACTCTAAGGCGGTGCCGGCTCCCAATGTTTACTTTTCCAGATGCTGAAAGACATTGGTTACAGTGCCAGTTTGCACATATAGATTTTAAAAAGTACGCACCACCCTACTAGATGCCTTTTAAGCTACTTCTATTCAGATTACAAACTTAGAATTCAATACATCTTCAACGACCCCCTGCAATATACACGCATTGTCATACACCATCGAGCCCTCCTCATTGTATGTGCGAGCATTGTCAAACATAAGCTTCCAGTCGCGGTGGAAATCAG